>JAAGAY010132036.1:0-41766 GCA_011801015.1 Ardeotis arabs | reverse complement strand
TGCATGCCAGGTGTTAGATCTCTTCTCCTCTCTTCTCTTCTCTCTTCTCTCCTCTCCTCTCCTCTCTTCTCTTCTCTTTTCTCTTCTCTTCTCTTCTCTTCTCTTCTCTTCTCTTCTCTTCTCTTCTCTTCTCTTCTCTTCTCTTCTCTTCTCTTCTCTTCTCTTCTCTTCTCTTCTCTTCTCTTCTCTTCTCGCCTCTCCTCTTCTCTTCCTCTTCTCTTCCTCTTCTCTTCCTCTTCTCTTCCTCTTCTCTTCCTTTTCTCTCACTTTACCTCGCCTCGCCTCGCTTTGGTTTCAGACAGAAGGACACAGGCAGCAAGGGTGAGGATCATGTTTGCTAACTTCAGATGTCTGCAATGCAGGGGCTGCCTGCAGTCAATGGGAGGCACAGTTCATCTGCTGTCTTTCAGTGTCTGCTCTGAGATGAAATGCAGTGCCTAGGGTAAGTAACTCGGATATAGCTGACTACACCGTGGATGCTAAAGTTAAGCAAAATTAATGTGACACCCTAGTTAAAAATCTAGGCATTTCCAGTGATAAATAACAAGCTTTGAAGATGTAAATTTTGAGTGTGGTTGTCTCCAGGGACAAATCAGTGCCCAGTCATGTGTATCTAGAAAGTTGAGGCGGTGTAGTTTTCCTTCATATCTGGTTCTGTTGACGTAAAAGATCAGAGCTCCAATTTGTGTTTTCATTGTGTTTCTGCATTTGCATCGGGGTTGGCAATCAACCAAAGTCTGCTCTTTTGAAAACCTTGAAGCAGAAAGTGAGTCCAGTTATTTTTTGAATAATATTTTTGAAATCAAACATGAGAGCAAAGTCACAGTTTTCTATGGGTTCATTTTTGGCGAGGCAGGAGGAAACTAGCTTTCTTGCTATTGACTTACTTGAATGGGTTCTTGTGAAATGTCTACTGAAAGGCAATGTTCACATGATTGGGATAGTTAAAGTGGATTTTGATGAGACATAAATAAAGGAATATGTAGGCATATACATAGGAATACATAGGAATGTCTCCCACACCTGAGATTTTTCTCTATTAGTTATGGGTGAGATGTCTTTTCTGCTTGACATTGCTGTCACTTCATAACATTTTTGGGCAATGGGTCTGTGAGGCATACGGATATAAAAAAAAAGCCTTTTACAACTAAATTAAGTGTTGGCATCTCTCACAGGACTTTATCACAATTTTTTTTCTCCTTAAATCTCCTGCTCCTGGATTTATGTAATTAAATGACAATCTCAGCTCTTGTGAAAAATAAAAAATATGGGGTTTATACATCATGATTCTAGAGGGATTCTTTAAAAAGTGATTTGAAGGCACCCTGAATGTGCAGCAACCAACAGAGAAATAAAATGAAAACCACATTTATTATTAGGAAAAATCTGGGAACTTTTAACCATACTTGTCATTTTTAAAGTTGACTTATGATTTAGATTAGACATTAAGAACAGCTTTCTAACTTTCCGTTGGAAGGCACAAGAATAGATTGCCTAGAATGGCAGTGGGAGGATTTTGAAAATAGATTGGACAAATGTCTGCCTGGAATGGTTCAGCTACGCTCGATCCAGCCCACTGCAAAAGGATGCGCAAGTGACCTCTAATTCCTCTGAGATGAAGCACGTTACGCTCTCTGAAAGCTGGCAGCGGTCCCCCTCCACCGGTGTCAGCGCAGGAGCCCGGCTAGGTTACGCCGAGGTGCAATGGGTCGGCGGGCACAGGTGGACAGGCTGCTGTCCTTCCTGGGACGGCGCATGGTGGTGGGGAGCGCCAGCATTGATGGGAGGGCTGTCATGGCTGGGATTCACCTCCCGCCCTGCCTGACCTTTCTGCTTGGCTTCTCTGGGCACTTTTTTTGGTTATAAGCAGTTCCTCTGGGCAGCCAGGAGCGAGGTAGGGAGTCACCTTCTCTGCAAATGTTATACATGAATAAACACCTTCCTAGGCTCACTTAACCCGCGTCCACTGCGTGTCTGTTTCCCTGCTGACACACCATTAGCATCTGAAGCATCTATATTTCCTGAATCGCAACAGAGATAACTTATCATCCCAGCTGCTTATCTCAGACCTGCCCTGTGGATCTGGTGGAAAGACTTCCCTTTTAGCATGTAACAACAGGTGCCTGATACTCGCTTTGAAATAGTCATATTTTTTAAAAAAATAAGGTTTGGGATTCTTGCCCTGTACATTTTGCATCTCTCTTTCCATCTCTCTGCTTATGCAGCTCGGTTTATTATTACTGGACCGCTGGCCCACATCTTGCAGGCAGTGATATCAGTTCCATGCAATATACACCTCGGGACCTTTCGGGTGTGTTAGGAGCATCCTTGCAGGTGGCAAAGTTGGTGTGCCGTTTAGAAAAGTGGGCTGGAGGGTGTTAGGTACATGTTCAGGAAACAGTTCTGAAAGCTGCAGGAATATGGGAATACAGGAACAAGCGTCCCTGTAACTGCCTTTTTCATGTCTCTTTTTTCTCTTAACAACTCCTCTGGATATCAAGTTAGCACATATTATGTTATGCACAGCTTCACTTCCTGGAAAAAGAGTCAGCAGAAGCAAAAGTGCTTGTAACACCTAGCGTGATGGTCCTGGAGAGCAGGAGAGTGGGACTGGAGAGGAGCATAGTCAGGAGCCATCCATTCCTCTGTGGTCGCTCTTCCAGAGACTTTCACTCCACTCCCCTGGGTAGCCCTGGCATTGCTGGAAGCAGCTTGTCCGGCAAGCCCCTCAGTGTCCTTTCTTGCAAACATGGTAAACAGGAGTGTGCTGCTTGTCCCTGCTACGGCTGAGCCCCCAGCACACTCGAAGCTGCACATAGGTGCATTTGCTGCTCTACGCATCTCCATGGAGCCTGGCCCCAAAAAAGGTGTGACCCCTCTCAGGTGTTGCTCCTGTAAGCTACTGGCTTAGCCTTGATGCCCGTGTTTCTGCACACCTCTATAGACTTCATTGGGATGTGTTAGGGGAGCTACCACTTTAGAAATTTTTTTAACCATAGCTTAGGTAAGAGAATAGACGTGCTTCAAGGGAGGAAGATCAGGGCAAGAAGTAAAACTTTGTTATTGCTATACCGAGTACTGCTACCCCTAAATCGTGTGCTTTGTCATGCCATGAAATCTTATCCAAAGTGGTGGAAAGGAACAGATAACTAACCACAGAGTCAAGATTCATTGACTGGAATATTATTGTAAGCGATATGAGGAGCGTGATAGACACGCTGGTGCTATCACCTATAGATACCTTCCTTGATGCTTTTCATCATCAGATTCTGCTTCCTCTTGCTTATATAGTTTTTCCATCTGTCTTGATTATTTTTCTGGCCTTATGTGCTTCATAATGATAAAAACATTTTAGATGTTTTCATCCAGATCAAGATCCAGGAGACAACTGAAATATAAACAGCCCATCTTTCACTTCAAACAAAAAGCTCCACAAGTTTACAAAGTCACAAAGTTTGCAAGGGAAGCTTTGCCAGTGCAATGAGAAAGCTAAACCACCTCAACCCCAGGTGCCTGCTTTAACTGGTACTTGAAAAAAAATCATGGTTTACAGCTAATCTATAAGGCTTTTTGTGCATGGCCTGGTTTGTAATTTCTTAATGCTTGCGACTAGCAGTATTGTTTATAGCTTTGCCCAACTTATATCAACAAAATAAGGGTGTTTTTTTTTTTTTCCAGCTAGACTCTGACTCAAGGCAAGCTATCCTGGAAGCAGCCAGTTTTGTGGTTCAATAATCTCAGTGAATGAAATTAAGGGAAAATTATGTATCTGAACACCTTAAAAATTATCACAATTATTTAATTGGGAAGATCTAGCACAACATGTTTTGGAACAGAAATTCAGAATTTTGTAGGGCAGAGAAGTGTCCTTGGCCAAACTCTAATATTTCTGAATGTGTCAGCTTACAGCTGCTTGCTTATCCTGGGCCAGACACAGTCCTTACAGGCTCTGTATGCATTTAACAAGCTTCAACTTCTCTCCTCATCCAGCCATGACAAGAGTATGGATGGAGAAAGACATCCCATGCGAGCGGGTTGGAGGAGGATTTCCCTGCAACCTCTCTTTGTGATGACTTTATATTTCTGTGTTTCTGGGTAGGGGAATTGCCAATAAGGGTCACTCTCTTATGATCCTATGTGTTTCATCCTATCGGATGAGGCTGGAGCATGGAGAGGGGGAAACTACCAAAAGTGTAGAAAGACAGAAGGAGGATGGGGACTCAGACAAGGGAAAAGAGGAGAAAGAGGAAAGCAGAGCAGGAATGGGGTGAGATTAAGAGGATGAGTGAAGCATCAGGGCCTGAAGTAGGACAAGATACGAGGCTGACAGAGGATAGAGGGAGAGAGGCCAAAGGGCTTGTAGCTCCATAAAGGACCCAGGGCAGAATCCAAGAGTGCCACCTCTCAGCATTCCTATTCTGACTTGCAGGTAACAGTGGATGCACTAGCCTTGCACGTGCTCCCATACACCTCTGGTGAGCACAGCTTAAAAGAGAACAGCCTGTTACTGCCATTATTTCAAGTAAGGAATGGTGCCATGGAGCTAATTGTGAGTGGAGGACTAAATTCTCCCACCCAGCGATACAGTTATTTTAAAACAAATAATAAAGTTTTCCTCCTCCTGAATCCCATCTGTCTGAGGGCTATGAAGGTTGAAGAATTGAGTCTTCAAAAGTTACAGCATGCCAGAATTAAGTTTCTTCTCTTAGGTATATAAATTAAAAAGTGTTTGTGTGATCACATATCTGACCACAGACTGGACATCCGAAGTTGAGTGCTCCCTTGTGAAAAGTTTGCTCAAATAAGCAAATGCTTTTTAACAGGTTTTAATTGCATATGGCAATGATAGATAATAACCACGCATCTTGTGTGCATTATTTTCATCCCAAAGCCTCCCTCATAATGTGGGCGGAACACTTCATTCACTGTTGAAAATTAGCCCTGATCAGGGTAGGAAATCTGACCTGTTATTTGCTGGAGCATAAAGCTCATTACACTCAGTCTCCTGGTTGGAAGTGGGAGACACCATCACCTCCTTCGTTTGTTGGGGAGAACAGCACTGTGCAACGCAACATTGAGTTATCCTCACGGAGTGCCCCAAAACTTCTCAGTGCAGACCAGCCATGGACACCGGTTGATGTTACGTTGTTCCTTGTCATGATGGCCGGTGCTCACCTTGACCTTCCTGGCCCTCCAAGACCTGAGACTCCTGGAATAGGCTGGAGAAGTTTCCGATGGTCCAAGTTGTCTGTGCGAATGGGCACAGAGCAGTTGCAGCAGTCTTACAACCAGGGCCCTGGTTTGACTGCTGTTTCCGTCCTCCTTCTCAATGGCTTCTCAATCAAATGTCCAAAATAATGATCTGAGGCTGGTAGAGTGAGTGTAACTCTTGGGAGCAGAGGTTTATTATTTTTCTGGCCTTACATGCTTCATAATTTTCAGCGAGGGCACAGCAAAGGCAGAAGTCCTGGTTGCACACTGAATATTCAACAGACTGTTCTACATCTACTAATTCTTAAGTAGAGAAGAACCATTGCTGCACCGAGGAAAATTAGGTTTGCCAGGTCATCCACATTTAAAAAAAAATCTTCTAAATCTGCATTCTCTCTGTCCTACCTATAGCTCCTCTATCTCCACCTTTGCAGAGCATAAGCCCCAGGTTACCCTGGCACCTGCAATACATGCAGAACATCCAGCAATCTCTTCGATTTTAATGAAAAGCATTTCCAAAATTAACTACTTAGAAACAAATATTAAATGACTGTTCTGGATAACACAGGAGGAAGAACTACTGAGGAGGAATGAAGGCTGCTATGAATATTGCTGTTGTGCTTTGGAATGCAGCCCTCACGTCCTCCCCCAGCCCTCTGCCTCAGCGGAAATGTAATAGCAACGAATACTCGCTCCTCTCAAGATTTCGATATATGCCCGATTTCTAGCAGGTGGATTATGCTGGTGATCTGATGTGTCCTGAATTAACATGTCTGTAAGGCAGGATATCTTTTTTTTTTGGCTGAATTGAGACCTCCAGTTGCGTTATACTGGGGCTGGTGGTGACTTCAATTAGCTCTGGATGTGACTGCAGGACCCGGATCTCCCCAGCTCTCCAGCCTCGTGCTCCCTCGCAGCCGATGCAGAACTGCTGCCTGGCTCTCACGCTGGAACAGCTCTTCTTCTTCTTCCGTGATTCTTCAGCATGCTGTTTAGGATTTGAAGCTATAAAAAGCTAAATAGTAAGTCAGTGTTAAACATAACACTTCAACTGTTTCCAATGTTTTTTGTTTTATTAAAAAGATGCTCACATAAAATAAGGAACAGTTCGGTTTAAAATGTTTATGCAGGCAAAACAAGTTTATTATCTTTTACCCTGATGTTTTATACATCAGTTAGGGTGGGGATTGTATGTGTGAACCTAAAAAAAGAAAGAAAGAAAGAAAGAAATTACAAGAAAAGAAAAATCGAAAGCCATACGCTGACAGGTGTAGATGGGCTTAGATAACAAGGATTATATTGCAAAATCTAATAAGAAGATGGGTTATATCTAGCCCTTGCCAAAATTAAAAAAAAGGAAATCTGATCAGCATGGTAGGCAGCAGAGTTTGACCGGAAGACTTATGGAATAAAGTGCCATTTGCATCCTTTTTCTTTTCCGCAGTCTCAAAGCAGTCATAAAAAGTGCAATAGAAAAGAAGTGGCAGTGGAACATCTTATTTTAAAAGTTTTTTTACATTAATATCTTTTCAAAAGGAACTTTCAATAAGAAACTGAAAGTAAACAGTTCTGTTTTAATATATAAAAAGCATACAAAATGAGATTTAAGATTTATGTTTTTATGTATATATGTTTATACTTCTTTGATGACAGTAAAATACATGAGAATGAAAAAGAGATCTTCACTTCCCCCCCGCCAATGTGTTTTATATGCATCTTTTTTCCTAAGGTACCCTGGTGTCAGAAATCACTTGCAATATACATGATACAGGGGTTTACTGTGATACACAGTTTTACCAAATAACAGAGTAAATAAGAGGCTGTATGTGCAGTAAATGGAACCTAAGTATTATATTACGTAGTGAAGGAAAAAATAAGACAGCCTGTCTCCTTCTGGCTGTGGTGTTTGCCTTCCACGGCAAAACACCTGGTTACCTTTCTGCTCACCACACAGACCGCAGTGACGTGCTGGGCGTCCGGGTTGACCGTGCTGTGCCGGCTCCTCCTGCCCCAGTGCCCAGCGCGGTCACTGAGGACAGCGGTTCAGAAGGGTTTGGCCAACCTCTTGGGATAGGTGTTTTAAAATAATTTAACTTTTATATATAAATAGACCTCAGCCAGGGACTGGACTTTCAGAAGAGCTTAGATACTGGACACTGGGCCGCTTGGAAATGCAGAGGTTTCCTTTGGGTGCCTATGCAGGAACAGACAGGGGCAGGTCCGCAGGTAGCTGAAGTCCATGAAGCCACTTCTGTTCCCGGGGGACATTTCCAAAGCAGCAGTCCCAGGACGGTAGAAACACATGGATGGGGCTGCATGTCCTCCTGGCTGAGCCTCCTTTGGACACCCCTCCTGAATGCCAGAGGTTGTCAGAAAGAAGCAGAGCACTAAAAATACACGTAGGGTAGAAGGCACACCCCTAGTGAAGGTCATGGGGTTTTTCCTGCTAATCTGAAGGAAGGAGAGACTTCTGACCAAAAGAGTCAACACTCATCACTGAAGCTTTTGAATAAATCTTTGAATTAAGCCTAGTATGTCCACAGCTACAAGCTAGTACACTCGACTATGTACCATACTTCTGTTCTTATGTAAAATGATGAAAAAAGTGGGTTCTTAAGGACACTAGCAGGCTGTACAATGCTGTGCTGAAGCTTTTATTACATTGATTCAACTACTTCCTGCAGGTTATGTAAAGTAATCTTTCTGTATCTCACGGAATTTGCATCCTGGGAGTGATTGATACTCTTTGTGTGATGAAGCTGACTTCCATTCCCTACCACACAGGTCTGTGATGAATCCTGGTTTGAGGTGTGCTATTATTTACTGCCAAGGTTATTTCATAAATTCAGTTTCATACTTTTAATTCAGACTCACATGCTTTCTGTGACGAGAGCTCTTATTAAGTCATCATTTCCAGAGAAAACTAAACCAAACTAAAAGGCACCAGGAATAGATTGGTTTTATTCCACTCCATAAATGTGTGAAGTATTGTTTTATTATACATTAAAAGTGTGATAACGTGTGATGGTGTCTTTGGATCGTGTCAGTGGATGAGTGCCACTTTTCATTGCAAGCTTTAATCTGGGTGTAGATCACTTTTAGTTTTCCAGAAGGTTTGTTAACTGGATTGTGAAAACATTGAACACACAAACTGGAAAGGGGAAAAAAAATCTCTGAAACTACCCAAGAGGTTAGTATTAATTTTCAGGCTATCTGAATATTGACTTACTTAAATCACTTGCCATTAAAAAGCCAACCCTCCCATGCAGCAATTAGTTACCATTCTAGGGACAGGGAGACAAGGAAGCTTCTTGGAGAGCACACACTACTACTGCTGGCCATTCAACAGCAACCAGTGGATTCCCTGCCTTTACTTTACAGCGGAAAAAGTATTTGCGGCTGGTCTGGTAGTTGCGGAATTCAGCCTACCTCACTTTTGCCAAGCACGAAAACAAAGCAGAACTTTCAGAAGCAGGAAGGACGTCTGGTCTTTTTTTAGCCTGGAAGCAGGTTAGAAAGGATGAGAACTTGCTTGTTTGGGTAGACTCAGTCATGAAACAGCTCTTTTTTAACATTACCATTCAAGCTCAGCTTGCAATAGCCTGCCTACTTATTTGTCCTTGACTGATTTGGAGTCTTTCAGGCATCTGAAGAACAGAAGCATCCCCATCTTTTTGTTCTCTGAGGTATAAATTATACAGTATAGTATTTTTTTTTATTTTAAACCTTTATTTAGAGCACTTGAAGTGGTTTGTGCCCTGAATCTCTGCTCTGCAATAGTTTTGTTCCTGTGTTCTTGTTCCTCACATGGGCTGTCTCTGTCTACGTGGGAGACAGCTGGGCAACTCTACGGCTCCGGCTGTGCCATGTGAGTCCAGCAAGCCCTGTATTGGCTGAATGTTCAGGAGAGGAGTGGACACGAAGTTCATAGGTGCTTTTGTCCTTCTTCTATGCCTCATCCAGCATATTTTATCCCTTGCAAAGCTATATCACATGCACTGACTCCTAGGTCTGTCTTCCCAAAATTTATTTGGATGCTTAAGGCCCTTCCTTAAGTGATTTTCACACAATTTTCCATGGAAAAAAAATATTCCTCTGCTTTAAAATATAAGATCAATTAAGATTTCAGTTGATCTTCTTCTCTCCCTCTTTTCCTACACCCTGCTTCAGATATACGTCCCATTGAACATGTCTCACTTGTTTTCCATACCACAATCAGACTGATTTCTTTCTGTACAAATACAGAAAAGGTGTACTTCCAGCAGCTAGGGATCACTGGGCATCTTTTCTACACAGTCCCTGTCTGGGTAACCTTGGTTAGGAGTGTCTTTCTTTCAGCCTTAGTTCTGTTCTGGCCCTCTTCAATTTGGCTTTTGTCTTGTCTTTTCTAATGAAGTAGGTTAGCCATTTGTTCCCTCCACTACTTCCCCTGCTTTCTCATAAATCCAACAACTGGATGAGGTATCTCTATACTCTTCTTGATACTCTTCTTGGTGTGAACCTCTGTGGCCCAATTCTGTTGTTATGCTTGACTGCTTTGCAAAATATTGCCCATGGAGCTTGGAGCCTGGTCTGCATTGTCCCACATGAAGAACATGAGTACCATACACAATGGTCCTTCGTGTCTGAAGGAGAAGCCGTAATATGATGTGAATGAGACAGGCCAAGCAAGGAACGAGTGGGGAGCAAAAAATATCATGACTGCATAGGTGGGATAACACTGCTACTTCTCCTCCTCTTCTCTGGTCTCCTCCTTCTCTATTGCCTCAGGTACATGTTTTCTTTTTCTTTTTCCACGAAATGCTGCTGTGTTTTGTAGTGTCCCTTGCATGCCACCTTCTTCTGGAGAGCTGTAACCCAGAAAGGGAAATGGCCAGAGATACAAAGACACACCTAACCTAGAGCTGGTAGTGGGCCATCTGAAATGTGCTGTAGGCTGTCCCTAAGTACTTTGCAATGAACACCACAATTTTTTTTTTTTTGTTATATTTGGTTTGGAGGAGTGGTAGTAGTAGAGCAGAAAAAGGAAGAACTTGGGTGGTACTGGGTGTGTAATCCACTGGCCCCTGCTGCACAGAATTGGTGATGAGGCATGAGAAGCAAGGAAGCCACTTAGAAGGGAAAGGTCCAAGCAGGAACTAATTGGCTCACTTCTGCCACTGTTTCTTTTCCATCGAGGGAAATGAAATGAGACTTCTAAAATGACTTTGCCATGGTCCTCTATGACCTGTGTAATTAACTTTCCAGCTGATGTAGGAACCATATTTTCTTCTCTCGGCCTTTGCTTTTGTAGGTTATTATCTCATGGTGGGCACCTCTTACTTTAGTTTTTGCCTTCTTGAGAAGGAATCTACCAGTGTCCAAATGCCCATTTGTCCTGATGGCAGGGACATTCAGCGCAGCTCTCCAAACTAATCTGTTTGCAGCACAGAAGCCTGAAGTGTGGGAGTGTTTGTGGTGCGAATCCAAACCAGTTTTTATTACAACAAAGTATCATGTTCTAAGAAAGACAAACATGATTTATTTTTCTCCTGGTTTGATGCAGATCTTGAACAGTTCTTCCATATCTGTCTTCAGAAGGGGTAATTCATATAGGTAATTGTTGTAGTTCAGCCCCAATCGGGACCAGACTACGCAGTCTCTCTCTCACTCTCCCCACCCTCTGAGAGAACAGGGGGAGATGATATAAGAAAAATGGCTTGAGGTTTGAGATAAGGACAGGGAGAAAATCCTTAAAGTTACCGTCACGGGCAAAACCAGACTCGACTTGGGGAAAACTATTCATTTATTACTAAAACTTGCAGGATAATGAGACAGAGAACAAGATAAACCTCCTCCCCACCCTTCCCTCTTCCCGAGCTTAACATTATCTCTACTACCTTCCCCCGCCCCGAGCAGCACAGGGGGGAAGAGGGAATGGGGGTTGCGGTCAGTTCATCACACGATGTTTTACGCCGCTGCTTCATAGCTGGGGGAAGAACTCCTCACATTCCTCCCCTGCTCCAGTGTGAGGTCCCACCCATACGCCACAGTCCTTTGTGAAACAGCTCTGGTGTGGGTCATCTCTTCCACGGAGTGCAGTCTCTCCAGAACGGCTGCCCCAGCGTGGGCCCTCCACGGGCCACAGCCTCCTTCAGGCATCCACCTCCCCCAGTGTGGGGTCCTTCACGGGCTCCAAGTGGATCTCTGCTCCTCCATGGACCTCCATGGGCTGCAGGGGGACAACCTGCTCCACCATGGTCGTCACCACAGCCTGCAGGGGAATCTTGACCAGGAGCCGCATTACTTCTCCCCCTCCTTCTGAACTGACCTTGGCATCTGCAGCTGTTTCTCTCACAAGAAAAGTTCTTCACAACAGGCTGGCAGATGCCTCTCAGAATCTCTTCACATCATCCATCTCATCTCTTCTCCACTTCTTGCAGCCAGGCTGGGCTGAGTTGGGCCCAGCTGGCCCCCCGGTGAGAGGCCAGAGGGTGAGGCCTGCAAGGCCCATGAGGGCCTCTTCCCTTTTTTTTTTCTGTTTTCCCCTTCTTAAATACGTTATCGCAGAGGCGTTATCAGGGAACATTCTGCTACCAATAGGCTCGGCCTTGGCCAGCAGCGGGTCCGCCCTAGGCCCGGCCGAGTCCACTGAACAAAAGGAAGCAACTTCTAGCAGTTTCCTACAGAAGCTTCCACCTTAGGCCCCCCCTCACTAAACAAAACCGCAACAGTAATGAAGTAAGAGGTGGGGTCAGATGCAGAGATGCATTTTCTGTACAGGTAGTGGGAAACCACACAGAAAAAATAGTGCAAAGATGACTCATTCTGAAGATGTGAGCATAGTAAATTGCTGTGTATTTTACCTCTTTTAAAAAGAGGATATGGGTGGCACTTGCTTAGAAGGGATGCTTGACATTGGTGTCAGAGTAAATCCGTATGCTTCCTTTATATTAGATCACTGTTTTATTTCAAGAGTTACATGCATACGAGATGACAGCAAGCTGATTTTCCAAATTGCTCTGCTTTGTCACTGCTAGCTTCTGGCATTAGGCCATCCAGATACTCTGTTTTTGAGATGTGCTCTGCCAGTTCCAGAGTTGTCCCTCCAACTATATCACCTTTCCGAAGGTCAATTATGCTCCTACAGTAAGTGGTATATTACAATTTTTTTTTTCTTTTTCATAAATAATAATTCCATAACAGTATAAAGAAATAAAACCATCTCCTCTCCCAATACAGTGCGCTGTTGAGACACCAGTGAAAACAATCTATAAAGGACATGGGGCTTGTCAGTGCTCTCCAGTTTCTCGACTTCCGCAAATATCCCCTACCACCAGGCTCCTGTTAAATAAAAGCAATTTTTAAAATAAAATATTTCTTAGAATCTTTTTCTCCTCAGTGTGAGCTGCCTGGCCTACTGGGAAGCACCTAACAGTGCAAGTATTTTCCAGGCAACGGAGTGGAAGGATTGGAAGTGCTGAGGAGGCCAAAGCACCAGGGAGGGGAAAAATTGGCTTCTTGTTTTGCCAATACTCTCTCTGCTGCCAATTTCAACACAGAGCTGCAGATGCTGCACGGGAGTGGAAACTTTCAGATAGTGTCACACAACTCTTGAGATTCGCTGCCACTGAAAATATAATTAGAGATCTGGTTATCCAGCTAGAGGTCAGAAAGCTAGAGTTAATTGCTAACCTGTTTATCCTACTCAAGGGATAAAGCACATAAATACAGTTAGAAACTGCTTAAAGCCTGAGAGACCTTGGCTGAAAGCCTGCCGCAGGCTTAAGGTAACAGTTTTGAAAGGGCCTGAGGGAGTGAAATAGGTGGGATCATGCGCAGCCCCTGGTCCGCCATCCACACTGGTGCAGCCAGTCTCTGCCGTGTCTACAGACCAGGAGCCTGCAGAGGCCCCGCTTTGGCCACAGCCCCCTTAGCAGACCACCTCCCTCCCCCTCTCAGCCCAGGCAGAGCCCCTCTATTGACCAAGGCTCTGCTGGAAGGGCCAGATGCATCCCAAGTGACTTAAGAGGGGAAGGTCCTTTTGAAAACCAGCCTTAGGTACTCTTGAAAAAGGTGCCCCAGACTTTTGTTCGAGCGGTTGTGGTTTACGAGCCCCATCCTCCAAAGCCTTACTTGCGTGAATAGTCCTCACCCTCCAGCCCAGCATGGCTGAAATCAATGCCTCTTCACGTGCCCCTTTCATGCTCAAACGGCAGGAACTGCAAGTCATTTGTTTCCTATCCTTTCACCACCTGATTTCCCACATTAAAACCCCCACATCTATCCATTCTGAGTAGGTAATGAAATCCCTTATGCCTGTACAATGCGGCCCACTTCCCACTGGAAGATTTTTTGTTACCCCTTGTTGTTATCAAAATAACTCCTGCACACAGAAAGACTTTGATTATCAATGCAGTCATACTGAAGAGGACTTCCACGGGCTGGGGAAAGTCACTCCACCACGTCCCAAAGGCAATCTTCTTCCCAAGCCTCTCCTCTGGAATGTTTCTGGGCTACAGCACTTGAAAGAAGCCAGAAGAATTATTTTTATTTCAGGGAAATGTAATTTTATTTTTACTCTCCTCACACTGGAAAAACTACCCTTTTTTAAATCGAAGTTTTCAGACCTGTTTTTTTTCCAGCGCAGGCTGAGTGCAGCGTGTCTCTCCCCTCATTTTCACCACTGAAAAGCCAGCAGCCTGGTTCACGCCGCTCGCCTGGGCTCCCTCAGCAGCTCCTAGGTATTCCTGGAGGGAAGCACATTCTCTCTTGGGAGAGGTGTTTGAGGAAGGGGGTGCGGGGAAGTGAACGGCGAATGACGGATTGGCTGGCGAGATGCGTCTGGCCAAACCGCAAGGATTAGGAGCAATTATAAAGAGGAAAGGTTTTGGTGGTGGCCCTCAGCTGGGGCACCGCTTCTGCACCTGCATTCAGGATAATACTTAAGTATATGCCAAACTTTTAAGTATGTGCTCTTTGGCTCAAAAGAAAACTAAGAATGTGCTTTGGCCTTGTTTTCTTACTGGCCTGCTCACCTTAATACACTACCAGGGAGCATATTATTGCCTGTTGCTTAATACGAACACTATGGAGTAGTTGATTCATATTATTTAATAAGAAGATGACTGACTGTTCTGCATTGTCTGTTTGCATCTTAGGAGCACTAAAATGAATCCATTAACTTATTAACTTTTATTTTGAAATCTTTCATAGAACTGTCATGTTATTTTGATTTGAGTAAGCGATTCATCTTTTTTAACAACTATTTTTTTGGTCCAAGGAGACTCATGTACTTCTGTTAATAGGTCAGAATTATGAGACATATCACTCACGTTCAGAATGTTTTTGTAGTGTATAGCTTATTAATAATAGATTTGAATATCAAAAATAATGATATGCTGTTTCAGCATTTAATTTTGAGGAAACATTCAGAAGATTTCCCCCTTGTACTGGCACAGTCAGTGATGAAGATAGAGGGAGACGAACTGTACTGTAGGTGGGAGCAGAGACACTGCAGCAGCTAATGTGAGGCTGAGCTTTAAATTTTTATGACAATTCATAAACTATTTTTCTAGCTGAGACCCTGGCTAATCGCAGTCTCTCCCTGACAATTTCCTTGTTCTGATTCTCACGGATTTAATAGTGTTCATGGGGGGTGAGCTGGGTGAGATAGCTCGCTCTTGTAAGCTGCTTACGCTTGTATACATTTTTCTTCGGGAATGTCATGTCTTCAGCAAGCTGTTTGCAGGCAAGTGATTTCTCTCCTCTTAAGTCTTGTCTGTCTAATGGTTTTACTAGTGGAGGGTGGACATGTGGATTCAAAGTGATGGCTCGGAAGCCTCTTCTCTCATCTCCTTTCCACCCCTGGTCCCACCACCTTGAGGCTCTCTCCAACGCATGACATATCTTTCTTTTCAGAGTTACTCTGTGAGCACTGCCAAAACTCTTCTCATCTCCCATCTTGACTAATGCCATCTTTTCCTGTGTGCATCCACACAGCAACTCTCAACACTCGGCATCTCCTCATCTTGCCCTCCATCTAACTTTCCCACCACGCAGGGAGAAAGAGAAGATGGCTTCTGAGCTTGGTCATTTTTGGCTCAATTTTTACACTTCCAGCTTTGCTTTATCTTGGAACCAGTGCCCTGTGTGAGCGGGTTTGATGTTGCAGCTTTAGGGTTTGATATTTCTTTCTGTACTATGTACCAGGAAGATGGAGAAGATGGTGGAACAGAACCTAATTTTACAATGAACATAGCTTTTTCCCCTTTCCTAGCAAAAGTGACCTCTGCCTCTGGCAGTGTATCCTGCTTGCCATTGTTAGGATCATCTTCTGACTGGTTGCTTGCATCGTGTTTCTCCCTTTTGGCTTGCACCTTGAATCTCTCTGCTGAAGCCCCACTCTCCACCTTATCGAATACAACCTCTCCTCCTCAGTAAGAAGCAGAGCAGCTCCAATCTCTTCCAGGTGACTGTTGTACCTCACTGTAGCCACTACTGCTTTGCCAGTGTCAGGAGTTTGAGGGTCCTGTCTCTGTGCATGGCCTGTCGTTTCAGAACCAGCTAGTTCACATGCTGTCACCTCACCCCTTCAATTCCATCTCAGTGCCATTTCGGCTGAAAAGCCTGCAAAAATCACCACTCCCTCACAGCTAGGCGTAGGACCAGTAATTATGTAAAAATTCTCTTTTCTTTGGATGCGCCTGTTAAAGACCTGTGGACATATCCATGGCTGAGTCAGGGGAGTCTTCCCATCCCCAATTCTTGCTGCTTTTCCCTGCATCCTTCTCTCTCCCATCATTCAGGTTGCCGTTAGTGGCAACCTGCATGAAACCAGTGCTTTTCCTCTCCTCATTGATGACCTCCAGTTACTTTCTTCTAGTGGGTACAAACAGTCTCCAGTGATTCACAGCACGGCGTGGAAAGGGAGCATGATCCCGCTGCCTCCTTCCAGTCACCCGCTCGCCAGAGGTTAGGATGTACCTTCTCTTCAGCCAAATCTGTTATAGGGGCATTCAATGGTGGGAGATGGACTGGGAGAAATCCTTCTTAAAATACCACAGAGTGGCATTGTCGGAGCGCGTCAGCCGGCCTTCTCACCTTCTGCAGTGCCGAGGTGAGCAGCCTTGCGGAGGGAGAGCACATTCACCCCAGGGCACAGTCATGGGTGGCCATTGGACTTGCACAGCCAAATATTTGTGTCCCCAGTGAACATCAGCAGTCCTGGGACTCCAGTACACCCACTTTGGTGGAAGTCATCTGCAATTTAAAACTCCTCTTACTTGGAGCAAAGGATTTTGGCATGGACAGAAGTTTAGTTAGGAGCAAAACACTTTACACAAGGACTTTTCTTTCAGTAAATTTATCCTCTCCTCCCACTGCGGAACTTCAGGTTTGATTGCTGTATTGACTACATAGTATAAAACATACAAGAACAAAAACTTGATGTACATATAAAGCCCTTATAATAAATGCCGCTGGCCCTGAGGTAGCGAAGTGAATTTAAAGGCAGAACAGAACTTGTCCTTACAGCTTTTTCCCTACTCGCTGCCCCTTTTGTCCCACTGCAATTTTGCTGTGTGCAGGCACTGTGCCGAATACTCTCAATGCTTCCCCTCCCCATGTTTTACATCTATTACATATATGCCTTACAGTAGGGAGCAGTTTTAAAATTTTCATGTGGCTTACCTCACCCCCTCAACCAGGAATTTCATAAATAAATCACTGTCTTTCAAACTTTTTTTTTGCAGGTTGCATCTGTTTAAAGCATGTGCGCTTCAATAAGTGTGCCTGACAGAGAAATTAAAAAGAAAAATCATCTCCCAAACAGAAACTATAAGCAGCATGTTGAGCTAAACACTCGCTGCACATTATTACAAGGGGAATATGATTTGAGAAAGAGTGTTCAGAAAGTAAAGGTGACATTTTGTTCCCCTGAGCTCAGTGGGACAAAAGTTCACCTGGGGTAAATGGACGTAGTTTCATTGAAATCAATAGCTGATTTGCACTCGCTGGAACCAGCCCTGCTGAATTTTAGCCATCGGTTATTGAAGGGTTTATTTTTTTCCTAAGGAACTAGATATTTCTTCATAATATGTCTTGCTGTTGGGATTTATTCAGTTTTCCGTGAGTAATTCAAAGAGATTGTCCATTGAGACTGTTTTTCAGTAGAAATGCAGATTCTTAACTAAACAGATTTTTGGAAGCAAAACATATACGCTTTCCCCAGAAAAATCTGTCACCTAAATAGATGCTCATAAAAAAGTGGGGTTTTTTTTTTGTTAAAGTTGAAAAATTTCAACTGAAAATGACTCCACCTTTAATCTGGATATGCTGTCCCAATGCCTGATGGGAAGTGTATGTAGCTTGGGGACGTAAGCCTCCTTTCCCCCTGTATGCCACATTTC
Source organism: Ardeotis arabs (assembly GCA_011801015.1). Lineage (NCBI taxonomy): Eukaryota > Metazoa > Chordata > Aves > Otidiformes > Otididae > Ardeotis > Ardeotis arabs. The sequence continues at coordinate 24,166 of JAAGAY010132036.1, read as the reverse complement.
CCTGCTTTGTGGCTGCACTGTGACTGTGACAAGGAGCCTGTGGAGCTCTGTGAGAGATCCAGCCAGGTCTGAGAGGCCAGCCCTCGGGGGAGCGTGGGTGCCTGAGGCACTGCCACGCCAGTGAGGTTTTGCAGTGATATGCTTACCTTGAAGGTTTTGGCCTTTTTCCCTTTAGCTGAAGAGTCACTGACTTGAGAAATCCCAGGAAAAAAAAAATGCCACCCCACCCTTTTGCATCTTCTTTTTCATCAGCAGCTTTGAGGTGTGAGGAGTGATGGGAGGAAGAAGGAGGCAATCCATTCCCCATCTCTCCGCCATTCTCAGGGGGATCACTCTCACCCTTCTGTTGAGTGCTCTCCTCCTGAGAGCATTTGGGCAACAATTAAAGGTCCTGGTGGAAACACTGCTTCTGCACAGCCTCCAAATACCTCTCTGTCGGGGAGCTGGAGACAATGTCACGTCCAGTGGGAATATCGGCACAGCTCCTGGGAGAGAGCTGCAGCCATGGGAAGTGTGGGGGGGTGGTGGTGGTGCCAGGGCTCCAGTGGGGGCTCTGTGACCACCCATCCCTTAGCCAGCCAGAGCTGTTCCCTCCCACCCATGACACCTGCCTGCCTTGCCAGCAGCCTCTGCACTTGGGAGAGGAGGGAGCAGAGCCCGAGCGCAGTGATGTTCAGCCCACGCCTCCTCCTCTGTGCTTTTAGTGTCAGGCATTGCCACAGTGCCCACTGTCAGCCTTGGTGTAAGTAGTAATGGCCAGGTTTTCTCACTTCAAAGTTGCCACCTTTGGTTCATACAGCTGAGCAGTGTATGTGAGCCAAAGGGCAGGTTTCCTGTCTCATTTGGTGAATCATAAGCCTTTATGCCATTCCAGCTTCCATTCAAAACCACTGAGGATAATCTGAGTGATGCTTATTTGCGCTAAGACTACTTTACACTGGGACCTTAAAATGGCAAACACTAAATTTGCCCTTTCTTTAAGACCTTTGTTTATTGCCAGAAGGGGTTAAAGTCGCCCCTGTGGAAAGGAAATGAGAGTATATTTATTCCAAAGGCATAAAGTTAATTTTTCTATATACAGTTTTATGTTTGGACTGTGCTCAGAAATAGAAGTATAAATACTAAATGCATACCTAAAATGTACGTATGGCCTTCTCTTTGCTTTTCTAGCAGACACAACATGGGACGGCCCTGCCTGCTTCCTGCTAGCCTCAGCATCCCTCTCTGCCTCTCACCTCGCTTCAGCCCTCTGCGAAAATCCATTCGCCGCAACAGCCTGGGGTGGTTTAAAGAGGGCATGTTCACACTTAGATGGAGCTTTATTGCATTTTAATTTCTATATCCTTAAACCTATAAATATATTCTAATGCTAAAATCAATTTTGAACTTTTAAACTTGATTTTAAGGCCATCTTTTTTTTTTGCTTTTCTCAACTGAATCGGGGAAAAAAAAATACCCAAACAAAAGTCTGCACAGTGATTGTGCACTGTAAGCTGCTGTGCTCTTTTGCATAAAAGATTTTCCATATTACAGCAGGGGGCCTTACCCTGGTATGTCAGTAGGAAGAAGAAAATTCATTTCTTACACCCGCTTGTCATTTGCCCTTTTATGATTGAACTGTATGCTGTCAGACAACCACAAAAATGACAAAAGCTTTTGCAAGTGAATATATCTGACAATTGTGGTGTTTGGCTAAATTTAGGACTACAGCAGTTGATACTGCAGTGTCCAACAGAGAAAAAAAAAGAAGAAATGGTGTGTAATCTGAGAGACTTTAGTGATTACCTTACATGATCCATTACTTTAAATAGTGTTTCTATTTTGTTAACCTTCTAGATTTTTTAAGGATTTTTAAATTTCAGATATATATTTTTTTTAAAATACAAACCAAGCCTCTAAACACTTCAAAGAAGGAGGTACACGTAGGGTTGCCTTTTCAGCTTATGAATTTTCAGGTTAAAAAGTGATTCACCTTTGCAGAGCGCCTGCAAAGTGTGTACAACCCTTGGGGTTCATCCGTGCTTTGGGGCATGAGCGCTACGAGATCTTCCTGAGAAGAAAATTTGCTGTATTGCTACTGTAGGAAGTTATGGGAAAGTCAGGAAGGTTTTACAAGTAGAAACCCCCTCAGCATTTTTCTTTTATACAAGGGAGATAAGGATTATGTGCTGCCTTTGGGAGAGTCCTGTGCAGGTGAGTGCCAGATGTTGGTGTTAACCAAGAATATTGTATTTATTCAAACAAACTGGACTCGGCAATTGATAAGTTTTAAAATCTAGGTGAGAGCCACATGATCTAGAAGACCTTTAAAGGTCCCTTCCCACACAAGCAATTCTATGATTCTATGGTCTGTTCCAAAGCTTATTGGTATCAATGCGAAGATCCGACCAAGACTCTTTTTTAAAGGGTATCAGTTAAAAGCAGGTTCTGATTTTGACTTTGGCCAAATTGCGTTGAAATTTGCATTCCTAAGTATATGAGAATAATATGAGAAATAGAATTGCAGAATAGCTCAAGGAAACATGCTCAAGATTTTGATGTATCGGTAAAACTATATCAACCGATCAAGACAATTTAAAGCAATATAAACACTCCCTGTTAATCTATAGTAATCATGACATGACTTGATTAAACATAATCTGGCAAAATGCACACCACTTGGGGGACCCTGCTCTGCACCTTGCCCAGGCAAAAGCTCCAGTGAAAGGTTTTCATCAGCTGTGCAGTGCTAAGGCTTTGAAAACTTCACCAGTCTGTAGTTTAACACGAATCAATATAACTAATAGTATTAGACAGATATTACAAACAAATAATTTTCTTCCAGAGCAGAAAAATCTTTCCATCAGATCATGAAAGGATACTGAAGTGAGAAACTATTTTATATTAAGTTCTTTCCATTGGTTATCATTCGCACATGTAGGGGTGCAAATTTAGGGTCTTTCTGAGAGCAGTTTGAAGTTTTTGTTATTGATTTGATGCATTTTAATATATTTTCATGACCTTTCAAAACACATTGTTAAAAATTCTATATTTACTTTGTGACTGTGTAAAAACATTGATATAATTAATATTTAACCTCTGTACCTCCAGTATGAATCCTCCCTTCCTCATCCACACTGTACACATAGTGCTCAGGAGCACTGTCCCCGTCCTTTCCTGATGAAACACCACGATCAAAGAGTGGCACAGTAAATAAAGAAAGAAGTAATGGAGGTGTCAGGCACTGGTCACATTGGAGGAAGATGCTTAAAAAATGTTTTTCAAGTTCCAGATGTTTCTTAGTTTCATGGCTATTAATTTATCAGGACACTTGCATCTGGAGGACAATAGAAATATATATGCATTTGTGTAGGATGGGGGAGAAGAAAATGAGTCCAGAGCCTGGTGGGTGAGCGATTGGATTTGTCTGGGCCAAATTCAGTGGCACCAAGAAGGGACCAGAGATGGCTTCAGGGCATTAGTGCCAGTGGGACCTGGTGGGACGTTGAGATTTTCACATCCCCCCAGCACTTTCAGCTTTTCGTTCCCTATGAAAAGAAATGATGAATAAGACCAAAATGTTAACTGAAGAAAATAGAGATCTTCAGTGCATTTGTCAGGATAAAGCTATTAACGGGACTGTAACTATGATGAAATTTCAAGTCTTTGACTTTAATAACGGCTGATGATAATATTATTAATACAGATGTTTCACACTTCATTTTTATTTCAGATTATATTTTTAAATATTTAAAATGGGCTTTAAATTATGGCTATTATTAGGACTTATCTGATGTTATGCTAGACTGCCACATCCTTTGGATATAGTACATACATAGAGAAGCTGTGGCATACACTCCATCAAATATCCTCCCTGGAATTCAATATGCAAATTACGGGATACTAAGGTTTGAAGTATGATGTTTTTAATGTAGAGTATGTAAAAAACATTGCTTGGGCTGACACACAGCTCTAATGAAAGATGAACAATATCTAGTATTCCCATGTTACATTTTGGCTGCCTGGATATGGGAAGGTTGGAGTGCCTCTGGTTTCTAATGAGGGTTTAGTCCTCCTCTGTGCATTCAGAGCTCTCCTAACGGGGTGCTACTGAGCAAAGTGCTGCGGTGCAGGATGGCTCCCCATGACCAAATGCACAAGGGCTTTACTGAAGTGAAGTTTTAACCTTGCCAGAGGTGACGTACATTAAGGTGTGGATTGATTCCCTCCCTTGGCTGGGAAAGCATTTGTATAAAGGAGAGATAGGCAAGGGCTGAGCATGCAGTCCCAGCAGCTGCGATCGGCCAGTGGGGCTGCAGGAGCTGGAGGACGGGGCTATGGAGCTGGGGGAAGAGGTGCAACGGGGTCCAGGGGATCCCAGCTCATCCTTGCAGCAGTCGCACTATGGTTTTGCATTCCTTGTGTTTGTGGGCTTGGGGAGCTGATGGGAGCCTCACAGCCAGTTTGCATTTGTGGGAAGAGAAGGCCCAGCTACTGTGAGACGCTTGGAAACGAGCGTTGACGTAGCTTGTTATCAAAGCGGTGACCAGCTGCTGTGGCTTTGACAAGCTAAACTCAAATTTAGCATCTCTGCACTGGAGTCACTTCTGCTTGTCTTGCAGCTGGCCTGAGTGGGGCAGATGGAGGGCACGTGTCTTGCTGGAGGTCAGACAGTAAGTCAATAGATTTACCAAGCTGAGATGCTGGGACCTTTTATTTTCTCACAACCATATGCTCCTCTCTTTTACATCTTCTGGGGGTGGCAGATGGGTAGAAGCCACCTCCTTTCAGAGCAAAGGTGGCTGGTGACAGGATAAATGCCATGACACCTTCCCAGAGGGTGCTGTGCTGTCTGTGCCACTTACACGATAGCGAAGGTCTAGGGAAGATGAGAGTCATTGAGAACATCCATTTAGCTTCTCTTCTAGCCTTGCTGGCACTGCTTAGCCTAAAACAATGCAAACTCCTGTTTTTCACATGGTGAGGTTTTCTGGACAACTGGTTTGAGTCCGTGGGTCAGTAAAACTAGTGGACACCAGCCACTCTTCTGGAGATCTTGGGGGATATTCAGGGGGTAACCAGAAGATTTTACACTGTCAGGTCAACAAATCCCCCAAATGTCTGGATGGACGCAGTCTCTCCCTTCTCTGGCTAATACTTCGTCCCCTTGCCGTAGCCACGGGATGAGGCAGCACTGGCAGACAGTTACCCAGAATTTCTGCCTAACTGGGGAGAGGAGTTTTCCCTTTGAATCAAAACTGTGCCTTGATGGGCCCAGCTCCCCCAGCTCTTCATCTCCTTCAGGATCCTGCTGGCTGCCCTGCTCCCACTCCCTTCCCCAAACACCGTCTCTCCTGCTACCACCCCTGTGTCCTCTGCAGCCCCTTCGGTGCTGCCACCACCCCTGGCCTTGCAAAGCCACTGGAACATCATGGGTTGACAGAGCTGGTGTAGTGACTGTCCCCAGCACAGTGTTTGGAGGCACCTGAGGCGGCTGAAGCAGGGCCTGGAGGAGGCCCTGGGTTTGCTCAGGAACCCTCTGCTAATGCTGGTGCTCCCTGCATGCCCTGGCTTAGGCGGCAGGCACAAATCCTTTGCAGAGAGACCAGCAAGCGGGATGTTGTGTAGTGGCCCAATGGGGTGTCACGCCTCTGAAGAAGCAGGATACCTCTTTCCTCCTGAGAACTGACAGCAACTTTCCCTGAGAGGTTCGTATTTTACAGGAGGCACGTCAACTTGCAGTCCTGATTATACAGCTGCTAGCCTAGTTCTGGGAAACGAGTGCATGAAAATCAGTGCAGAAAATGAGCCTTCTAATAAGGCTCAAAGACTTTGAACTTCCCCTATTGTCACCGTAGGTCTTCCCCTACTTGCTTAGCAGAGGGAGAACTATTCAGCTACAATCAAATAATGCAAATGACCTGAAGGAAATTCATCCTAGAGACACTTGCTGGATACACTGCTAATATGGTTTCCTCTCTTTCACTATTCAACCAGAATCTAGGATGACCTTTCCAATGAAACATAAAACCTACAACGTGCACCCTTACTAATGTATTCTAATGCAATTAGTTCATACAAAAGGCTTGTTAAATTTGCAGTATCTGCTTTCACCTTTACAATAATTGCTAGTGATCCCAAACCGTAAGTGTGTGTCATTCTGCAAGGCTCCTGAACTGTAAATAAAATGGAAAGTTTATTTGATAACTCTCCTGCCTGTCTCCTCAACAGTCCTGCTTTTCTCACAGAGGTGTTTGCATGTAGCTACCAGAGGCTTAAATCTGGCTCAAGAGAGAGGGTCAAAAGAGAAGAGATAAGCTGCAGTGACACATTAGGGCAGGAGCAATACTGCCAGTCTACATCAGTGTGCTTTTTGGGGGGCAAGAAAGGAAATTAGAAATATTAGAAATATGGAGGCTTACAGCATTGCTGGGGAAATAAAGGAGGGCACTTCTCCCTTGGTTGTGTTTATCATGCTGCAGTCACTTCTAAAAAGTTTTGTCACACAGAGAAACCATGAATAATTACCTCCTCACATCTCTTGAATCATGCAGAAAAGTTGCCATGCCAAATAAATGTCCACTGTGCCATTAAGCCGCTGTTTGACCAAGCTCTAGGGGCTTCTGGAGGAATGTGACACTTGGGTGTGTGGGATGGTGCCGTAAGCAAATCTGGTCCATTAACCAAAGTCAACTCATCAAGCTCACTGGGACAAAGCCAGTATCACCGACTGAGGTGGCTATGGCTGGCTTCTCCCTGATGGCAGAAATCCATCCGGAGTGGGATGACAGTACCGCAAAGTACCCTGAGCATCTAGGTGCTTCAGAAGGGTTTGAGACAATAATTTTGGCCCATAAATTGAACGAAAGCGATGTTAGTTCAGTGATTCTGCTCCACAAATTCTCTTGTTGGTGAATGTTCCCCAAAGCGTCAGAGACAGAAAGGGGTATGATCTTGCACTTTTGCTCTGAATTGTTACTATTATATGAATTGCAGCTATTATTTTTGTAAACCTTACTTACTCTGAAGTCTTTTTTCTCCTCAAAATAACTTGGCTACAAGCAGAGAGTCACTGCGATGCACTGAAACAATGCTGTATTTCTGTATTTCCTGCTCTGGCATGTAAAGTCACAAGAAACGAGCTTTTCTACAGGACCGAGATGAGGTCAAGGAGAAATAATTCTTTTTTCAATCTAGTAGCTTTATGTGCTCAACTAGGGTGGAACCAGGGTCTCCCACCGCCCTCCTGTGAGTCTGAACTAGAGCATCCGCAAACCTGGCTGGGAAGTTCTTTGGCACTTTTTGGAGCTAGGAAATCTGAGCGGAGGTACCTACCTCCAGGAGAAGACTCCCAAAAAGGATGTAAGGCCACACAAAGACGCTAACTCTACGGTTTGTTCCCCTTCTTTACCTAGAAAGCTTATTAAAGAGGATTTTGGAGATCTTAGAATCAAAGAATCATAGAATCATTAGAGTTGGAAGGGACATTGCATGGAGTAGGGACATCTTCAACTAGATCAGATTGCTCAGAGCCCCATCCAACCTGGCCTTGAATGTTTCCAGGGATGGGGCATCTACCGCCTCTCTGGGCAACCAAACCTTCTACATTTGCGTAAGATTTCCAGCCACCTGGCAGCTGTACCAAACCCCTGCTAGGGCTGTGAGCAGGCTGTGGGCACATATGTGTGTACGTAGACATCCTCTGTGGCACAGGCTTGGGGATTCCAACACCAGACTGAATGATGGCCCTGCAGAGTCCGGGTCCTGCCATGGGCACTGGAGATAGGCTTAGGTGCTTCTTGCTCAGCTGTTTTTTTCTCCAGATGCTGAAACTACCTCATGCATGCCGCTGGTGGCAAGCGTGTTCTGCAGCCAAAGATCCACCCCACACGAAGCAGGATTCCTGGGAATTTTGATGGTGCTGGGCTTGGTATTGCTGCTGGTGTGGCCATAAAAGCATTCACCTACAGTGAATCACAGTCTCAAGTGAAGTCTGGGGCTGAGCAAGGAGTTGAGCTGAAATATTGCTAAACACAGGTGAAAGGTTTTGTTAATACTAAACTTGTCCTACTGCAGCTGTAGGAGCTGAGGAGCAGTTTTGTTGAGACAAGAGGTGACTCACTGTGCCCGTTGTGTAAATCTCGACCCTTTCCTTTGAGTTCCAGTAGGTTTGGTTGAAGAACGGTCAGATTGCAGCTGATATCAAGGTATATACTGGCTTTTTATCCCACTTGTTTGTATAGGTTCTCAGTTACAGAGAAAGAAACGAATCCAGTAAGGGCACAAAGAAGAGTTTATCCTTCTTTGCTACCAGCTTTTTACTATTCACATTCTCATGTGTTCTGTGTTTTTTGATGCTAAGCCTTCTCCTTACTGTCTAAACAGGGAAGTGCTAGTATTTATTTATTTTTTAACATCAATATTTAATTGTGGGCAGTTCCTAATTATCTACTGCTAATTTAAAATGGGAAGATGAAGTCTTTGATTTGACAAACTGCCTGCTGAAGCCAAGGGAAACACTGCTGTGCAAGAACTGTGACCTGCATGTGATAAGCAATAGGTTTTCTTCACATTTTCTTTAAGTGTAGTATCTGCAATGTCTGACTTGAAAAATCCCTCCTCAAATATAGTGTCAAACAGCAGTAACACCAAAGTATTTGACTTGGCTTTCTTCAGTTGTTGTCATAAAAAGGGAGGGAGGATCAGGTTTTTGGCAGGTACAAATGGCTGAAATCAATGCGGCTACACAGCCGGGGATCTGGACCTTTGGTGTCTGATGAGGAAGAAACTAACTCTTCCCTTTTTATGACTGAGCCTACATTGCTTTCATGAGTTGTGCTGTTCGCTCAGGCTCTGCCTTCCACTTTGCCCGTGACAGTGGTGGGAACTGCAGGCACCCTGTGCCCAGCCCCATGCCCAAGTTTCCCCACTTGGCACTTTGATCAGCTCACCCTAATCTAGAGCTGTGGCATTAGCCAGAATGCAAGCGACCTGAGAATCTGAACTTGAATTCAAGTTAGTGCTCACAGGACCACGTTGATTGGGAAACCATTTTTATTCTTGATCTGCAGGAAAGATTTCCTCCTGCTGTTTTCTGCATAGAACCAATGGGCTCAGGATGACTGTCTATCAGGCGATGAGGGAACTCGCCAGCTCGCAGAAGGTCTGTCATTAGAGAGGACCCCCGGGTAAGGCGATTCCCAACGGGGCTTATACGGGAGCGCGTACTGCTGAAGCAGCACACATTACCAGCTTCCACTGCTGGGAAGCTGGGCCTGGCATCACTGCAGACACTCCTCACCAGTGGATGTTGCTGCAGGCACATCAGAATTTCTTAATCTAGTGAAGAAGAAAGGGGGAAGAGGACAGCAGGGAAGAGAAATCAGGGGAAAAATGTATAAAAAATTCACTACATAAATTAGCTGCACTTCTTGCAGCAAAACTAACAGTTTCTTTTGAATGTGAATTCTGTTGCTTCTCTTAACTAAATGCCTAAAGGAATTGTATCACATAATATACAAGGGTAATTATTAAAAATGCATAAATAGTCTTGTAGGTACAAAAAGTTGCAACTTGTCTCCAGCAAAACATTAAAAGGTTTGCGTATGTCAATGAATTACAGGCTGTTTGCTTTTAATCGCTGCTATTTTGGGAGTTCCTGTAAGGATGTTTTTAGAAGAAACACATTTGGTAATTGGAGGAGGCTGTCCCATTGTAATGGGCAGTTGAAACCCAAAGGAGGCCTAGTGAGGATTATTCAGGGTGTCTAACGGTTTTGGCTCTGGCTTTGGGTGTTAAGTATCGGCTAACATGTTTATGCCTGGCCTTCAGATGTCCAAACACAAAGGCTCTTTTCTTCTGCTCCTGGCAAGAATCCAGGCCAATCTTAGAATATTTGCCCATCCTCCTCTTCTGTATCTGACTCATCATTGAGGACAGTGTTTCTCTTGGAGTTTCATCTGAAAAACACTACAGCAAAGGAATGCTCACTGACCCAGAAGCTCAGTGACAAGAAGAGGGAATTATATGTGTATGAATGTCTGCCTTTGGGAAAAAAAGCACACGGAAAGAGAACTACAACAAATCCAAAGTTTCTTTCCAAATTGAGCCACCTGGATTTTTTCTTTTTAAAATCAGATCTGATGGGACATGCTTGGATAATTTTTTTTAAGGCAAAATATTATGTTAAGACAGCCTGCTTACTCTTACAGCTCTGACATTCAAGAGACAGAAAATGTACTTTTTTGTTCAAGAACGCAGGCATCAGTTCAGATTGATACTTGGAGATTATCCTGAGCTAGAATAATGCATTTATGACTAGGGTCAAAGGGATTACCCACATGAATAAGGCCTAGCAGGATCAGGCTCTGCTGCTTACAGCCAGCCAAGAATGGATAATGTGATATGAAAACAGACCTCTGGATTTTTTTTCCTTCAAGCTTATACATCTAATTTCTGTCTCTGTGTTTGAAGCTATTAAAAGCATTTGATGCAGTCCTTAATATTGGTCAATATTTTCTATTTGATTTTATATTTTTGACCCTAGTCCTGTAGCTCCAGCTGATGGAAAAAGAGATGAGTGCTTCTTGCAAGCAGCTAGAAGCCAGTTTCTAACGACTTGTGTTATTTGTAAGAGAAAGGATTACCAACATGAACATTGCGGGATCAGTCCCAGGGTTTGTCATTTGAGTGCTCCAATGTTTATATCAGAAAAGATCAGAGAGAGAAAAACCTGCGCTGGGCTAAGCCTTCATGTTTCTCAGTTTCCGCAGGTATGCACAGTATCTGTAACATATCTTCTCGCTTTAAAGTCTGATGTGCTACAATGAATGGCGATGACAGAATACAATAAATGCATTTTACTGGCTAACAAGGTGGGAAAGAAAATGAAAGGTATTCTTAAGTCTTAATAATTGGTTTCTGTATTCAGGCTTTGTTTCAATAAGTGCAATTCATGAACTGCTTACAAGAATTATTTTTTTACTGAGAGGATTTGCATGCTGCGTTGATGTCCTTCTGGTGTAGTTAACATGCTTGTTTTTATGACTCAGAGAAGAACCCCACATCTTTTGATGTTTGTACAACTCTGCCTCTGCTGAAAGACCCTCTCCTTTCCTTAATCCAGATCACCAGTCAATGCACCCACCTCCGGATTTTCAGCAAGAGCAATGGAAGCGAAGTTAACTGACAGAAAAGAGCTGGAAGGCAGGTCGCTCTAATTATGCAGATAGTGTTTCCAGTGCTGTTGTGTCTGTCTTCTCCCGCCTAAAGAGTGATTTGGATGGAAAAACTGAAGGACCAGCCATCATTAATGCCCTTACAAAAGTTGCTCCCTCTCCCTCTGCTGCCGAAGCAAAGGCAAAAACTCCAACTGATTTCAAGAGGAGCAGGATTGGGCCCTTAGGCTGTACATAAGTGTCTGTGTTGGAAAAGAGAATGTACAATGTTGGATGCTTCTTATAATATAAGATTAGATCAAATCCTTTCAGTGCCCTGAAGCTTTATACCTTAATGCTGGGCTACCTGTAGCAGATAGCGAGTGAATGTCTGTCAGCATGGATCATCCTCTCAGTGTTCACTAAAAATGTACAATTCTCGTTTTGCAGCATTTGAGATTTTTTTTTTAAAAAAAGAGTCCAGTGGGAATAGAATGTAACATCAAGACAAGTAGCTTCAATTTTTACCTGATCATTGGCATATTCAAGGTATTTTATATATAGTGATGCCTGACAAGCAATCAATGGACAGCCAGAAAATCACTTAGTTGTTAGTCTTCTTGTCGAGGTGCCTGAAAATGATATGTAGCTAGTCTGAGGGAATGGTTCGCCAGTCAAATAAACTGATATTTTCAACAAAGGCAAAAATATACTAATGCTTATTGGGTGAAAGGAATTTCCCCCATCCCATCTCTAATCTGCCCACAAAGGAAATATTCTCACTGAAGTGTGACCTCTCACGGGCACTCAGTGGCCACAGCCATGTGGAACTCCATAATGTGTTCCCTTACCGTTGGTCTTCAGGCTGGGTGACCGACTCTAGTCTCCTGCACACCTGGGCTCCTGGGTAGTGATGGGAAGCCATGTCCTGTCCCAACCCAAGTGAGGGCACAGTCATGGTGGGAAACTGGGAAACATGGTGATTAGGCCTGGTTAGAACAAAAGAGAGCACAGCAAAGTACCTACATATTTGTGTGTGTTGTAGGAACCTCCCTGGACTCTGGATGCCCAGATCCTCCCGGCTTTGAACAGATGACTGAATCTTCCCCAGGTGCACTTCTGTGTTTCAGGACAGAGCTTTGCCTTTGCGTTTCACATACCATCTTACATGAACAGCCGCACTGTAGGGATCTGAGGTGTCCCAGAAAGGAAGCATGCCGTCATACCAGACCCCAAGCCAAACAGTACCGAGTGCGATAAGCTGGGGCAGGTGGCACAGGGTGGCTTAAGAGAGCTTCACTCTCTTCTCCTGAAAACCAGAGTGCCTTCAGCTATCTTGCCTTTACACCCCAGGCTGTCCCCAGGTACTGGGTGGAGAGTGTGCAGAACTGGCAGGTGGCCTGAGGCACAGTCCTGTCAACCGCAAGCAGCAGCGCTCAGGCTGTCAAATTTGCAGATATTGGCACTTCAGAGAGTGATGCCCAGAGACCCTCACCAGCCCTTCACCTTCCAGTAGAGGACAAAGCTGTGCAGGGCTGACAGCTCACAGGTTGAGGTGATAGAGCTGAACTCTGAAGACCTCTCTCTGTCCTGCATTTTGTGTAGGTGTTGAACAGAGCTGAAATGGGACAAAGCATTTCCACCCCACACTTTTATGACTGGAATTTTGAGCCATTCATTTTTTTTAGAATTAAAAGCTGCTTTTTACATAAGTAATATACAATAAGTCGGTGAACACCAATTAAAAGCATATTTCACAAAATTAGACTTTCAGTTGCCTGTTCTATTGAATATCAGTTGGTAATAAGCTTTCCTCATTTCCCTGAGCATGTAATTTTTCCCTTGAATTCTTGAGTCACTGCTTTGATCACTTCTTGATTGCTTAAAGGCTATGAGTCAGTAATATTTCCCAGTTTCGTTGTCACATCAAAGATCTTTGAGGGGCTTTCTCCAATAGAAGGCAGCCAAGGTTCCTGGTTGACATAGTTCATCACTGTGCTGAAGCTATGCTGCGCAAATGAAAATAGGGAATAATGCATCACCTTTAGCCATTCGTGTAATCATTTGAATAATATGTATCATCTCCTTAAATGGGCCAGCTGCTACACTGCATTTTTTTTTTCTCGAATTTTCATACTTGAAAATATGGAGGGCAAACATTAAAGAGGAAAGGTGATTTTTATCCAGACTTGCTGATGAATGGAAGCAAAGGCAGTTGCTTTCCTCTGTTTACAGATTTTTGCTTTATTCAGACATTTATGACATGAACAATTCTGTCATTGAAAAGCTTCACATTTTTACAGAAACATCATTTAATGTGGTAATATGCAAAGTATGACAAAAGCTCTGAACAATATAAACAATTTGCACAGAATTCAGACTTTCAGTTTGGTACAGCAATTCGTATCGTACTGTGGCAGTTTTGATCGGCTTAAATCATTGACATCCCTCACCATGGCATGCCAGATCCTGACATCCTTGCTGTGCTTTGGTTTGGGTTCCTCTTTGGCAAAACTTGAGCAGCTTCCCAAAGAAGCTGGGTCTGAGCAAAATGAGGGCCAAATTACCATCTGGACACACAGCCGGGCAGGGTTTTCCTTGGCTTGTGGGAAGGAACAGCTGGTGAAGCTGTTCAGAAGTTCAGCAGTCAGAAGTTCACAGCAGTCAGAAGTTCACAGCAGCTGGTGGGAGTCTATTTCCCACCAGCTGCTGTGACCCAGGTGGCCCATGGTGCCTGTGTCACCAAAGCCTCTGGGCTTTCATCCTTGGATGGAAAACCCTGCAATGCTGAAAGAAGGGCATCACACCCAGCCCCACCTGAGCTGTTTAAATCTTCATTTTCATTCCTCAGTGGGAGACTCAGGGTATGCCCAAGCACTCCTTTGGCATGTGTAGGGGGTACCATCTCCTGCAGAGGGAGACATGGGTGGGGGAAGAGACTTGCTGTAGTATTAGCTGAAAGCAGAAGGTCTCTCTGAAGAAGGATATGAAGCTTGTGGCAACTTTAACTTCTTCAGGAGCTGTGAGTATTTCCAGTGTGAAGTTCACTGCCATAATTCCTGGAGCAAATAAATTACAATGGGAAGGAATTTAAAGGGACACTGTCACCTTACAGCTCCTACATTGCAAACAAACAAATGCCTTTACCTGTGTTACAAATCCCACCTTAACATTATTAAAACTGAAAGAATTTTTAAAAATCCAATTTACTTGTCACTCTTTCTGTTTTGTTTACTGGTTGTGTTTTCTCACTGTGGACAATAGAAATCAATGAAGTCAGATTCACCTGCGTTTGAGTCACTTTCACTTTTAGGTTTTCAGGTTTAGGGCAGAAAGTTCAGTGGAATGGTTATTTCATCAAATACATCTGTTTTCACTTGCAATTAAAAAAAATCAATGGCAATGTTTCTATTCAGACATATGTTTTGTGAAAGTCTACTTCTGTGAGATTTAAACTTTGGACCAACCTTGGCAGTGTCCTTTGAAAGATGTAGCTAAGTAAAACCTAGTGGTAATAAAAATAACACTTTTCATTATCGTGGCAGATGAGAGACCAGTTATGCAGCTGGACTCCATTTTTATAGATATTGCATAAATAAGGGATAAAATACAGCCACAGTCTCTGAAACAAGGGGCAGATACATCCCTAATGAGAAGGAGGATAATGACATACTGATATTCAGCAGTATGAGCCGTGATTTCGGCAGCTGAAGAAACCACAGTTCTTGGAGATAACATGGCAAAGGCTGTTCTGCAGAGGAATATGAAAGTAGATAAAGGAGTAACTTTGCAGATATTTACATGAGATTCTCATAAGCACAAGGGGCAGCTTTTGATCAAAGGATATAAATCTGGGTGAATCTAAATGTGTTTTTTTTTCCTATGCTGGAGTTCGCTATTCTGTGCTATTGCGGGAAGGCTCAATTTAGGTCCTCATAATGGTATGCAAAACTTGCAAAATATATCCCAGCTGGGGCATGCTCTCTAGGTAAGGCTTCCTTCTTGCTCCAGCAAGACTTCAGTTCAGGGAGTTGCTGAGAGAGTGAAACACAGAATAGCAAGCGCTGTTGGTGTTCTGAAAAGTAGCCCTAACCATCTGTCAGAAAGGATTTCTGGACTGAGCCTCGAGCTTCTGTTTAGTGAAAGAGTCTCACACTACTTCAGACTAGTGTGTTGCAATGAGATACTCTCAGTAAAATGTAAATTTTGGTAAAAATATATAATTTCAATAATTAAGAATTCTTTTATTTACTTTAAAATGTGGAGGCAGCTCAAGGAATTTGCAATCTAAAGTATTTTTTTTCTTTCATAACATTTTAGTGGAAAGGTCATGGGTTCCAAGGAGTAGGTTTTGTGGTTGACTGAGATTGACTGAGATGACTAGCCTGAGTGCCCCCGCTGACCCAAAAGACTTGCCCTTCTTCTTTGGTGAAGTGTGAGAAGTGGCTGGATACAGAAGTCTCTACTCGGCACGATTGGGCACTGTTAATAGGCTAGCTAGTCACTCACGTATATGGACTGCTCATTTATAGTGTGTTTGGAGTATGCTGCATAATTCTGCAAAAGACAAAAGAGCAGAAGTAGTTGACCAGGGACACACTGGTTCCTTTTCTACTTAGAGAAGTGATGAAGTTCCCAAATTCAGACTCAAAACAATACAAAATGTTAGCTCCAGGTTTCAGATACCAAGCATTGGAAGATGCCTGGATCCAAGTCCTACTTTGTGCTCCTTCTGGACCAAGCACTAAAGGTCTCACCTGAAATAAGCTGTTTTTTGTTTAAAAATGCTGGGAGTACAGATTTCATTAGTGAACACCACTTCATCAAGTAGCTGTCTGCATGCCTTTCAGTCACTGCTCCTCCTGACGAGCTCATGTTCTTACAGGCAGCATCTAATTGCTGTAAATACCTGCAATGTATCATTCACTTCTCCTCCTTGACATAAAACTTCAGCTTTAAAGGAAAATGGCATCTGTTATTCCTGACATTTTAAAATCTCCTGCTGTTGCTAGATGACACCGGGCAGGGTGGCAGGAGGAGGAGATCAGGTTGCTTCCAGGTAAGCCGGCAAATCGCTCTGCGGACCCGGTGGAGCCTCCAGATCCCCACTAAGGCTATAGGTATCATGGGCAGGAAACTCCCAGACAGTGAACCCTCTTGTACTGGCGGGCTGGAAGTTGTTTTTAAAGGGGGGAGAAATGGGGGATAAGAAAAGAAGACCTTGTAGAAAATTCCAGTCTCTATTCATAAGACTTGTGATAAAAATGACCTCATGTGTTTCATAGTGCAGCAAACAGAGTTGAAGAATGCGGTCTTGTGGCCAAGAGGAGGGTGTTTCAGTGACTGCTTAGGAATATTTGAATCACACAGTGGCTAATTTCACCATTCTCTCTTATTCCTGACAACACAGGGTTTAGAGAGGCTCTCTCTGAGTGGGATGGAGACACTGAGGTTTTACTATGGATAACTCAGCTGCATTCTTTCATTTGTACACACCTTTGCAGAAGGAGGGACCAGATATTTGGCCTTCCAAGACATCTCATAATCTATCTATTTCTGTCTGTCATAGATTTAATCCTTTCAGGTACAATCCTAAAAGCCCTCAGGGGCCAAAGTTCTTGGGGAATGAAGCACTTAATACAAACCCAGTCTTCTGCAATCGATACTAGAAATGCTTTAAAAATACATTTATTTCCTTAAAAGGAAAAAGAACCTGTAGAGATGAAACCTATTGAGCCTTAACATTGCTGCTATTATACACAGTTGCTACAAAGCTTAGAGTGACCAAGAACACTCCTCTTTGGCCGACATGTTCAGAAACTTGCCCGTTCTTTCATTTTCACCCTACAGCACCAGTTACTTTGTCTTTCCAACACATCCTAAAAGTGAATGGGGATGTGAATACCAGCTGGATTGCCCAGTTTTTCAGCCTAGCTCCCATCCAAACCCCTCCCAGGAGAACAAGCCTAGGGCTTCTTATGGCCAGTTTCAGGCATGAGATGACCATTTCCTTGGCTTCTTATGAATCTGGAGATCCAAAACCTGTACCAACAATGGTACGCTTAGGACATAGCAAACACAGCTTTCAGCCCTGACATGTCATCAACTGCTCAGTCCTCAAGAATGTTTCCAACTCTTGTATTTTTGACTTTTTCCCCACTTGCAGCTTTGCAGAGATCTGCATTGGGAGGGAAGCGAGTGGGAATTGCAAAGCTCCTCTCCTGTAATGGAAGTTCTTGTAACTGCCTGCTTCTGGCTCTTTGTCTGCTTTTTGGAGAGGCCCTACCCTCCTATGTAGACACAAGAGATTTCAGCTGAAACACAGGTCTCCCCTTTGCTGTCTCCCCCCTCTTCCTGAGACTTGAGAGGAAATCAAATGCTGCAATATAAGCATGTGGGTTACACTTGTATTTAACTCAATGGCCTCTTCTTTCTAACAGTTTACTTTGTCTCTTCTAATTCAAGCATGTCAGTAGCAAGTATCATATCTGTGACATCGATAATAAAAATCCCATTGTAAATGCCGGGGTGTCATTTTCCATTCTGCCTAAACAATCCCAAGCTTTGTACTTTCTGGAGTGGCCTCTGTCTTTCACAGGTGACATTTGCAAATGGGGATCCGCATGTGTAAACCGCGCAGCTAACTGTCTCATTTCCATACATACAGGCTGGCATAAGCGCACTTTGTGTCAATGAAGAGGCTAGTCTGTGGCAGGCGGAAATTTGGCTGTATCGGATTTACTGCGAGGGAGCAGGTCCATCTTCCCTTGCAGGGGTAACAGCCTGGCGGACGCGGTGGTGGAGGCACCCTGCGTGGTACCTGCTGACTTCAATTGCAACTCCATGCTCTTTGTTTAGAAGAAACCATCCCCAAGCTTGTGTGCTTTCGCTATGAAATGCTTTTCTTGATATGCTTTGGCCCAGGGGGCCAAGGGAAGTTGATACTGGACTTATGTGGAAAGCACATGATGGTGGCACTTCCAGCACTCTGGAGCAGACAGATCTCTCTGCTGGCTCTCAGAGATATGTAAGACAGCTTTCAGTTGGGCAGGGCTGGTTTTGAGCCAGCCAGGACCTTTTCTGCATCACCACTGTGGCTCCTTCTGCACCTCTGCCAGCATGGCAGTGATAACGTGGAGGGACTTAGCTCCCTTCTTAGAAGAAAATAAGCAACTCATTTGCAGAAAATATGGCCCTTGGGAAGGCTTTGTTTACTGAGTAGGGGGTCAAAATTGTGTATTTTTGTGATCTTATCCTTTTTAGAATTACACCATCATTTATATACTCTCATAAAGCACACCAATTACTCTAAATATGTACCGACATATACCAAAGTAGCTAAAAAGGAACAATTACGAGACTATTTGGCATGGTTACAGCATCTGTGAAAAAGACATCTTTTATGTGTAACACAATTTGTCCAGAATTAATGAAAATATCCAGGGCTGTTTTTATGAAGTAATTTGTCACATTAAACTAAAAAAATCTAAGGTTATGTTGGACATGAAAAGAAACTCCCCGAAGGTCAAAGCAATTAAACACTGGAACAACCCGTCAACCCAGAGGTCACCGAGGCCTCATCTAATGAGAACGTTCAAACGGGAGGAAATCCTGCAATCGTCTCTACTCATTTCTTCGCCAGGTTAAATACCCATTTGAAGTCCTGGCACAGCGCAGCCAATGGAAAAATTCCCATGGGCTTTATTTGGACTGCTTTTTTTCCTTGGAGTTTAATAAAACCTTTGTATTTCAAACAGACTTGGAAGAGTTGTGAATTTGCATCTTCTATGAATTCCTGTAAACCAAAAGACCTTCAAGGAAATGAGCAGTAGCATCTTCAATAGCTTTTCCTTTCTTCCTTGGTACCAATACTGATAGCTAACATTTGGCTGTTGTGAACAGATCCACATCTAATTGTTTCTGAGGGAATGTGTGTGTTCACAATCAAAAAGAACTACTGTAGAAAGCAACTTCAGGAGAGGACAGTCCAACAGGAGGAGAGTGATTATTCAAATCTGGCAAGACTATAGCATTGACTCATATCTTTTCATAGTTTGGAAATCTCGGTAATAAAAAGGACACGTCACTAACAATCTGAGAATTTGTGTGCTGCCCTAATCTTCTGCAAGTAGGTATAATGAGATTTATAAATACCTCTCCTCTAAAACTGATTTAGAAAAATGCCAGGTAAGCTTACACAGATTTGTGGAAAGAACTATGTGGGTCAAGTGCTGCAAATTTTTTGCAAGCCTCAAATGGGCAAACTGTTCTAGAGCTGGTAATGATAGCACAGCACTGAGCGGTTTCTTGCCATTTCTTCCCTTCTGTGCTTTACTGCCTTGGTGTTTTTATTAACACTGCTCTCTATTGTTTTCCACTTCTCCCTTCTCTTTTTTTTTTGGGGTGTATGGATATCTGATAAGTGTTGTACAACACTAGGTTGTCAGGAAATTATGTTCTATAGGTTATAATTTCCATAGGCATTTCTCTGCTTTAGAGCAGGTGCTTTTACTATGAACAAACAAAGCCAAAAAAAAAAAGAGAAACCAATATTTTTGTGAAAGACTGACATATTCAATATATTTTTGTATTAGCCAGAAGGATAATAGGAAAAAGAAGTGCTTGGGACTGTGTACCATCATCTGTCCGTGTACTGAGGTCCATGTGATTCTGTGAGTGGACGGGGGGTAAAACCAATGCAACAGGTTGGAGATTATTATGTAGTGACGAAACATATGATAGCTTTTCCTTTGGAGCAGTCTAAGTCTTGATACAGTTAGTTTAGGAATATGCATCATCTATAATTTGGTATTTTGTGCTTTTTGGCTAAGTGGGATATAATGCATTCTTGTTTTCTGCGCTTGACTGCTAATCAACTTTTAATTCATATTGGACAATAATAGTACTCTGTAGTGTGGAAATGGTGTTGCAAGTAAACTGATGCTGATGCTTTATCAGCAATCACCATATACAAATGGGAAAAGGCTCAAAACACACTCTTCAAAATGATTTATCCATAACCTCATGGGTAAATGACGACATCATTGCTCTAACCATGTCAGACATCATTCATGTCTTGCTTTCCTTCCACAGTTGTTGAGTTTGAGGGTTCATTTTAATGTGCTTTCTCCAGCAGAACAGCAGACACAGGGAGCTGGCAGTGATGATAGGGGTGAGTTGAAAGTTTTCCTTTCTTCCCATGCAAAAATGCACCTTCAAATAGTATTAATACTTACCACAAAGAGGACAAAAAGCATTTAGTGTTCTGAAATGCAGTGGGAATAGACACAGAAGAACATTTAGGAGAAGAAAAATTCAAAATCTACCTTCACTGTTTTCCCCACTGTCAGAAGCTCCACAGAAAATCAGGTTGGAACACTGATTTTCTTAAAGGAATCTGGATTTAGACATGACACAATCATTAAAATTGTCAATGAATAAAACAAGTTAGCAGCATTTTATATCTGAGAAGTTTTTTATGTCTTGTCAGTGCTTTTACATGATACAAGTACATGTTTCAGCCAGGTTTCAGGCAATCTGCAGGGGAAGGTAGAAGTTTGGGGTGGTTCTGGACAATTGTTTAGGTGTTTAGCTTTAAAAAGTATTTTTAGGGCTAAATCGGCGCTCTTCAAAAAAGAATAATTCAGAAGGTTCTACCGGATTAAAAACCAGTCTTTTGAACATTACTTTTAAAATTATTTTAAAAGATAAAGGCTGTTTTTAAAACAGCTCAGTTTCTTCCAGTTCTTGTCTTTTTTTTCCACATGATTGATAAAGTCCTTTGTAAAGGGTATTGAATTTTACAGGTATTTGTAGACAGGGCTAATAGCAATCTTGGAACCAGGCAGAAGAAGAGTGCAACTCACTCACCAAATAATGACAGACAACAGGGAGTGGTGGGTACCGAGCTCTCAGGGGTTTCCAGGAGCAACTGGGGAACCTGTTTCCTTTCGAAGCTCTCTTCCTCCAGTCAGTAAATGGAGGAAAGATAATGAGCTTTTGTAACAGGCATGGGACTGCTAATAAAAGCTGTCTTGCTGACATCCCTTTATTGAAATTATTACATGTTCCTTTTAATGTTGAAGCAAGATTAAAAAAAAACCCTAGGATATTACTGTTTTATTGGAGCCAGGAATCTACACAGTGCCAGGAGAGAGACAAAAATCTAACCTAAATTCTTATCTACAAGTTGGAAGTGAGGACTAAATAATCTTTTCCAACAGATACCATCAGACAAAAGTGATCTTTTAAGAAGAAGCTGACTTTCTATTGACAGAGATGGACACAGACTTTGAATGATCTCAGGGCCAAAACTAGAAGATAAATGTAGCTGGATCAGCAAAATGTCATGGTTAATAGTATCAAAAGCAACCAAAATAATTAAAAAGCAATAGGTCAGTCACATTGCCACACTCTGATGACTGTAATAAATAATTAAAAATTCAAAACAATGCAGCCTCAGTATTATGGAAATCAAACTGGACTTTAGGGAAATTTTTTGTGACTAGATGGTCAGACATACAATCATCTTTCCCTTCATCCCCTCCGACGTAATCGTTTTCCAAGGTCTTGGGGATGGGAGGTGAAAGAGAAGGTGATAATTCAAGATGATTAGGAGACAATGGTAACTTACTTATGATAACTGAATAATAGCGACACAATTCAAAATAGATAAAATGTAATAACAAACGAGCTGTAGTATTACCCATGTTGAAATAAAAGGATCAAACACTCACAGAGGCATTGATTTCACTTGGGAGTATTTTGGATCTGGATCATGTAAAGCTTTTGCATGAACTTAATTTACTCCCATTAGCTCCAAGAATGCCAATGGAGCAACTCCAGCACATCAAATTACATGTCTGCCTAGATTGTTGCAGTATCAGACTGTAGGGTAAATCTGAGCAAGACAAGTCGAAATAATCAGCTAAGAGACGGTCAGAGAAAAGAGATGGGAAATGCAAATAATTAAAAGGTGACTGAAAAAGGCAGCAAAAATTTCTGCAGAAGTTTCGAAAAGGACTTTTGCTGTGTAATGAAAAGAGCTCTTGATCAACTTGAAACAACTTAATAGGACTTGAAGGCTAGCTAGGCTTTTGCTTTCTTAAAGTGACACTGTCAAACAGTTTGAAGGTATTGATATCTTATTATATTTTATACAACAAAACTGAAATTTCATTTTGATTTATTTTCCCTTATTTATTTCTGGAAATACAGAAATACAAGTATCCCATAAAGATGAAATACTGAGTCACCAACATGAAAGACAATGCTCCCTTTGACTTGACTTCCCAGCCCCTTGGTCCCTGTGGGCAGAAGGAGCAGCCCTGTCCATCCTACGGGTCAGAGCAATTGTTGGGGCAATGCATGCTGCCCAGCAACGTGCCCTGTAAGTTGGGCATCCCTGGCCATTTTGCTGTCCGTGGTAGCATATAACCTTGTTAATTTTACATGATCAGGTGAAACAGCAAACCAAAATAGAGAGAGAAAAATATAAGTTCTTAGTCTAGTAAGGAGGTTGTACCTTACCAACTATTAGCAAGTGTGAAAGAAAGCAAAACAGGTATTTTGGCAGGTACCTGAGCTTCTCCCACTAAGATTGTAAAAGGACAATATATCAAAATCCTTTCTGATCTAGAAGGCACATGAATCAGTACTTTTCTTGACAAGTCAACCATTAAATGGAATGATCCAGTTCAAGATTGGTGCATAAATCCAATTTAACAATTTATCAGTAGAAAGGAGGAGTTAAAACAATCTCTAAACTAAAATAATCAGTTATACTTTTATTAGTTTTGAATTAAAGTTTAAACATTGTAGAATACAGAAAGACATGGGACTAGATTTCATGGTTGTTACAATGTCATCCATTCCAGTTATTACACTGAATTCTGTTGAGTTCCTGTCAATTTATGCTTCCTACTGAAGCTGAATTTCATTAATAATCTGACTGCTGGTAGACGGCACAACACATTATTCTTACCGAGATCCTGCATCACTTTTCAGCTATAGATCCCAAAAGGCATACTTGATGCTGAAGATCTTGGTTGTGACTTTGATGTCAGCAAATCTGTAAAAAAACCCCGACTCCTACAAAGAGTTTGAGATGTTAGTAGAAATACATATGTCTCAAAGCTGTAAGGGACAGAAGTCATAACAAATACAGTGGGTCAGGTTCACTGTTGATATTGATGATGGTATAAATGGCAGCTCAGATAAGATCACATACTGGTATAAGTGGTTAAAAAGATACCGTACTGATTCTGAGCTAAAGAATCCTGTGAGACAGAAACTAGCAACCATCAGTGGAAGAAGACAATGCACAGATATCAACTAACCCACCCTTCCCTCCACCAAGATCTTTTTGTGCTGCAACCTTTAAATGCCACCACCGGTGAAGGAAGACAGCATCTGTCAAAACCAAAAGTTGTTGCTGGATTGTCTGCTGCAAAACAGATAAAGCCCAGTGAAGAAACAAGATGTCGTTAGTATTAAAACGTCTGGAGAGGTCATGATTCTGCTCTTCTGCACACATCCTTTGGTCTTCCAGTCTTCTGTAAGCTACTCACTTACACAACTTACTCTGGCAGCTGTGTAATGCCTTATCACTTACGTCTATCTAACCAGTTTACAGCTGCTGTAGAAATTACGCTGGACCTTAGATTTTGTTCTGAGATTTAGCTGCTTAATTTTTTTTTAATTTTGCCCAAGAAATTGATTCATAGGAAAATATCTCCACACCTTTTCCCTTAGTCTAGCAATCTTATCCACAAATCAATTCCACTAATCTATGATTGCATTTTATTTAAAGCAATAAATGATTGGTTGGAGTTTTGATTCAAGGAAAAGTAGCAAGATAGGGAGGAATCTGATGTCTTGCCAATAAACATCAATTAATGACATGATGATATCAATAGAATCAGAAAAGAGAGGTACTACTGCTCCAGTTTGTCCTGAAATAGAGGTAGGAACCAGAGTCACCCTCAAAAAATTGGTTTTACAACTCTTTTTTTTTTTTTTTTTTTTTTCCA
>JAAGAY010132035.1:0-50710 GCA_011801015.1 Ardeotis arabs | reverse complement strand
AAAACCAAAAAATTTAATTTTTTTTTTTTTTTTTTTTTTTTTTGTTTCAGATCACACTACTGTGTTTGCAAAATGCTTCCTCTTACGAGGAGTCAAGATTCACAGTAAAATAATTAGACGTTTATCAAGAATCCAGGTCAGAAGTATTATTCCAGTATTAACAATAACTTGAACAAGGAGAACGTATAGTGGTATCTAAGTATCATTCACATCATTGTACTATGAATCATCATTTCAATCATTATTTTAATTAGGCCTGTAACAGCTCTGCAAAGAATCATTATTCCTTAGTAACCATTAAGGAGGAAAGAAAAGGGAGGAAAAAGAAAATTAAGGTTGGATCATTTAAATTAAAACTTCATATGTAACTATGAAACAAGCAAAGAAAGAAAAAAACCCAAAACATTGTTTTATGTATATGTGATACAGAACTGTACTGCTTCCAAATCAAAATACGCATGAAAGATTGAAAGATAGATGTGGTAGGTAAAATAACAAATTCAATTAAGCAAATTAATAATTTGGTATTTTACTAAAAGTTCATTTAATTAGAATTACAACAGCATGAAATATGCTTGGAGAACACTGAAATACTAAGCCAGTATGAGAGTTCTGCACACAACAGTGAAAATTGGCTGTGAGAAAAAGAGACCAAGTTTACAATACAATCTTTTCTGTGAGGGGAAGGATGACAAGTGTGCTTCCTTGGCTTTGCTGCTTGTTTTCCTCTACTCTGTGGCACGCTGTCAAATCCGAAATGGCCCTAGAATTCACCCAGTTCCTCATTTGGGATGAGCAAATGAAATATGTGAAATAAGATTAATGCGATTGCAATCATCTCCAGCATGATTTTTCCACCAGAAATACTATTTTACCACCAGAAATACCTGTTTCTTCTATAGGTTTAAATTAATCTCCTTTTGCAAACAGACTATAAAGTAGATGCTTACAGGTGTATATAAATGAGGTATGTAAGTATGCTTACATTGTTCTTAAAGATGTACATTTCAATCCATGTTCTCTCTAGTTTATTCCCTTCAGTTGCAAAAGGAAAGCAATTTATTTCATTAGCATGAAGGATAAACTGGGCTGGAATTCACTGATTTACATTTTCAGCCACACACTTGACAAGGGTCTTTCAGTCCCTAGTGATGTTGAAACGTTGGCAAAGATGGAGAGTGAACAGTGTACTTCCTCTTCAAAAGCAGTAATTTAATTCCCAGCAGATCTCGGGGGAGCACAAAGGATACTGAACCAGCAGGTGACATGAATCCGACTCCAGTTTCTGCATGCTGACATCCTAGAAGGTTCTCATGGCCTTTTCAACTGGCATGCTTTACATTTGTTTTCTGCTCTATTGAGAAATAATAGTCCTGCCTTTAAAAGGTTGGCCCTTGGCATGGAAAGGAATGCTGTATTGCAATGATTATGGGCACCTCTTCCAGGAGGGTTTGCTTATTTGTTTGTTTGTTTTGATGCCATAGAGTGTAGGGCCAACATGACAAACAGCATTTTTTGTTCCAGAAGTAAGATGGCTACCCTGCAGCAAAGTCAATTTAAAGATTTTTGTCATCGAACTGGAAAAGAAAAAGATAGGCTTGTCTTTTTTCCTCATTTTTGTAGAGGAGGAGTACATTAAAGATTTCAACAGTGATATTCTTAGACAACTTCAATTTCACATGAAAACATGCCTCTCCTGTGCTACATTGATAGGTCTTAGGTTGTGCCTGCTATTGTGTAGAAAACTAGCTCTTTCTCATTTCCACTTCAAAATACTGCCTGGCAGGACCATCCTCTTCCTCACCTAAATGCATTTAGTTTAGAAAGTGCCTTCGAAGAAGAGTCTGGTAAAAGTGTGAATACAGTACATGATGTCAGGAAGGAGTAAAACTATATTTGCATATACATATATATATATTAATGCACATACGCATATGTATGTACTTTACATATATGCATATATACTTGTAAATGTATATATGCGGGGTGTCTGTGTATATATATTTCTACATAAATACACATACACACACATATTTAAATATGTAAGTAAACATGCAAATCTCAATGCACTGTACAGACATCTAATCTAACTTTCAATGAACTTGACTACCAGAAGCTTGAGTACCACACATATGCACACACACACCTAGGCTTGTTCACACACACATCCTGTTCAGCCAAAATCACAATGATTTTAGAAGTTAAGTGAATAGAAAAGCCTGTTACAGCAAGAAAATTAAAAATTAAACAATTAATAGTATCATTGTCAAATTTAAGGACGGAAGGATAAGTGTGCTGCTTGTGCATTGATAACTCACTTTCCTTTGCCACTAAGGACATCTTTGCTCTTTACCCAAACGTCAATGATTTCAGTTGGCATAAAAAATTGTGCAAAAGGGACTTCTGTTTGTTGAAGTTAATATTTCCTATGCAGCAAGTCAGAAAACAAAGCGATTCCATGATTTATTAGCATTCAAACAAACCCTGTCTGGATTCTCACATTCCTCGTATTGCCCTTAATATTCTAAACAGAATATCGCATCGTTTTCTGTCTGCATACAGATAGATTCATATGCAAATCTTGTAAACTGAACAGTTTTTCAAAATCTGTATCTGATCTTTACATGCCTAACTCTTAAATTTATTACATACAAATGATAAGAAAGTAGCCAAATAAATACAGAAATATGAGATAAAACAAAGTCCTATGGAAATCTATTTCTACAAATGACTTTTCACATGTCACTTGAGCATGTATCTCTGAAAAGGAAAAATATTTCACATGGAAAAGACATGGATTAATTTGATTTTGAATGTTTTTCTAATTTAATATTTGTATAGCAGCAATATTTGAAAGCTTGAATTGGGCTCAGGTGTCATATTAGATTCTATGAATGCATAAAACTGACAGATTTTTTTTCTCCACAACAATCATTAACAATTAATGCATCACGTTCCTGCTTTCAGATGGAGAAATTGGTCTTGAATTTTAGTCAGGACTTCTAGCTTGCTTTCCAGTGACATGTTCTGCTTTGAAAGGTAATACGCAATTTTTAGAACTTAGCTCTGTGACTACATTTTCTGCAAGCTCTCCCAACTCCAGATTAAATCAAAACTCTCAAATTATTCTGTCAGTGAAATTCCTACAATGAATTTGCTTCTGAACAGTCCTTTCAAGCAATGAAACCACATAATTGTTACAGCTTTGTCTAATAATCTTCAAAATTTCCACTCTTTCTGTTAATGTCTGCATAGAAAAGAATCCTGGTATAGAGTGGACTCCAAAGTCATCTCTGGGTTTCCAGTGATTAACAAGTCAGTTTGAATGATCCAAGTGTTTCAATTTGTGTCTAATTACTATGTACTACTGTGAAGAATGTGGATATATAAGCAGAAAGGCAGACTGGATGACTTTCTGAAAGCATTCTGAATTATCTTGAGAAATAGTTTTCATTGCTGTATCCTACCTGTTTGACTAACAGTATCCAGCAGCACTGCTGACAGTACCTGGCAGTGCTGCACTGGCTCATTTTTTGAAGTTTGTGTGTTTTGGTGAGGAATAATTTGGATAACTGTACTGCAAAACCATGGGATTCACAAAGCATTTGGGGTGGTGGGGTGAGGTGGGTAAAATAATGTTTAAGAGAGAAAAATATTATCTGAGACAAGAAAATAGAATTCTGACAATTTCTTCCATCACTCCTATGGGAAACTGGTCACAGACTATATTAACTTGACTCTAAGGGTTATAAGGGTCTCTGTAAGTTCTCTGGCCCTCCACAGGAAAATGAAATATCTGCAGAAACTTGCCTGAATTAGATTTTTTTTTCTCTCCTTCAACTTAGTATGACAGTGCTTTTTTTTCCTTTTCTTATGAACAAAAATTGCTATGGTACAGCAGCAAGATTAACTTATATAACGTCACTTTTTCTCTTTAATTTATTTTATTATTATTTGTTACTGCCATTAGGAACACTGGTATTGTCTGAGTCAATAGCACTTACTGATGTTAATGAAGGCTAACCTCTTCAGGTGGCACTGTCGGACACTGTTAGCAAGCCTGGGACTGAATCTGCTGTAGGCATCAGGCAAACTGCCTAGCAGAGGATAGGTAGGAATTTACACCACATTATCAAATTGTTCTGTGTGCTGGAGTTGGGTTTCTTCCACCTTGCTGTATATAGCTTCTGTAATAAAGAATTATATTTATACAGTGACTCTCATCCCAAGACAATCTCAAAAATGAATGACTGAAAAGCAACCTGGGTCCAACATGTGTCAGAACCAACTGGTGGCCACTGAAAATTTTATGAGATATGGAGAAAAAGGAAACAAAGTTTTACTAAGTACAGTAAACCAAGCATCTATTCTTATGAAAATTCATTAGAAGGAGATGGGTCAGCATGGTTTTTTGTTTACTTTCACCTGCACGCTCACTGTATCTCCAAGGCACGTGGGCTGTGTGACTCAGACCAGATCCAAGAGGGCAGTAGCTGCTACATGCAGATGAACATGTCAGGAATATGTAATTATACTTCAGAAAACAAAAAGCACTCAGGAGGACATTGTAAATGCATAAGTAGATGCCATTAGGACACCAGTACAATCTCTGCCTCTGAACACGCTGTTGGTGTTGCCCAAACAGGATGGCTATGAGTAAGTGAATTATGTGAGTGAATAAGTGAATATGTCGCATGAATAGTTGTCTGCTATTAATTATAACAGCTTGCTTCCATTAGTAGTAACAGCTGCATCTCCTCCTTGCTTGATCCCCTATTAAGGAATGACCATTTACAATGTCTCTACTCCTGACCAATTCATGATCTGATTTTGGAATTTCAGAAGCCTCTTAATAAATGAATACAAATAACTGACTACCATTAAAATAATGAAAGAAAATAAAGAAAAACATGTCTTCATCCACCTAGGCCTTTGCATATGGACAGAGGATTGCCTCTGCTTTCTCAGACATTCGTAGGCTTCCTTAAATTTAAACCAATTTGAAGTGAAAGTTAATTAATATGAATATGGACAAAATGGAAGCTACCTATTTAAGACCTTCTTGGGCTAGTAATGGAAGTTTGTGTGCTGGAAACCTTCTTTGAAATAAACCTGAAACAAGTTAGCTGGCAGGTAGGTTTGTGTTGCAAGGGATTCTGACAGCCTGTCAAAGTTCCACTTTTCTCACATTCAATCAACCTCTCTCTTCTAAAGAAAGCATAAAATATGTCAAAATGACAGCTGCCGAAGCATAGCAGGAGCAGCAGCCAGCTAGCTGCTAGGTCTATTACCTTAGGAAAGAAATAATGGAAAACTTGTGTAAATGGCACACACTGAATAGCAACATAATTTGCCTGGTCAAGTAGTGACTCAATTAAAATTTTATTAACCCTTCAGCTACTGTTACTAATGTCTACATTTTTTTTTTTTTTTTTTATTTTGAGGTGTTGGCTAGTATAGAAGGAACACACTGATTTAAAAATGTATGTACACTGATGCTTCTAATGACTTTCCAAAACTAATTTGCAACAACATCGAGTAGAATTAATTTGAAAGCAAATCCAGCAGAGACAATACTATAATTATGTAGGATTTTAAACTACTTAGTTGGGTCAATATAATCTTGATTATCTTAAAAATTGGAAGACATAATAGTGTTCATTTGATTGAGGTCTCAATTATTATACTGCTTCTGCTCTGCAGAATTTTGTATATGGGGAGGGCATCATGCTCTCACCTACCTTGCTAAGGTTATAGTGGGAGACCCAGTTCAGATCTCTGTCCCATTTCCTTCAGTTTAGTCCTGGTTATGCCAGCATTACATTTCTTTGGCAGTGACAGGCACTTGGTCTTAGACTGGAAGACTTAAATGCATTTTCTTCAAATATTTCTCTGAAGACGCTGTCTTTATACCTCTAACCTGCCTGGAATCTCAGGACAAGGAAAAGCAATGCTCTGACTCCATGGCTCAATTTCAAAAGTCTTCTGCAAACAACAGAGCTCCTAGCGCTTCTCACAGAAAGGTCATAAAATCCTCTGTCTAGGAAAGTCTTAAGCAACACAAATATACAAGTGGCTACTGACTGTAAAGGTGTGTGTGCGCAGACAAAAAGTGTGAGAGATACCTAGCGTATGAAGTGATAGCTCCCAAAGATATCGTTGCAGGGTAGATTTGTCCTAACAGCTTTTAACTGCAGACTACCCTTGACATCTTGTACTTATAAATTTAAAAATGACATGATATTAGGCTTTTGTTATGGATGCTGGAAACTTTAGATGAACTAGATATAAACATTGTCTAATAATGCAGCTGAAAAGCACCAAAATGGTAATGAGAATTATTTTTCAGAGCTGGAAACAATACGTCCTTTCTTTCCATTGTGTGAAAATACGAACGTTAAATCCAAAGAGCTGCTGCTATGAATAGCGAGGCCTACCTTAGCTGCTTTGAAAAACATTCTTAAAAATTGAGTCTCAGAGCAATGTTATTTTCAACTCCCTTTTTACTAGCTTTTAATGCTTCTAATTGCACATCTACTAATGCAAAGTAAAGCAGGCTAAGTCAAATCACAGAAATAATCTCACACAAAATCCAACCACTGCAATTTATATGGCTTAATCTTCACTCAGCAGATCTTGGCTTAAGTTTTCGAGTTGAAAGTGAAGCAAATCTCCTTTTAAAGTCTGTAGTCATTCACTTGCTCACTTTGGTTGGGAAACAGTAACAGCCTTCAATGTGGGATTGGGAATCTCTCCTCTGCTACACTGAGCTGTTCAATAAGGCGCTGCAAAGCCAATTACCTCCAAGTAATTTCTAAAGGAGAGGTTTCCAGCTGTGTGGCAAGCTTGATTGTGCTATATGAGCATCCTAATTACTCCACAAAGAACATTATGTTCTCATACCCAATCTTTGAGAAAAATTACAACAATATTGCAGTGATAAAAATGGGAGTAAGCAACAAAACCAAGAAAATAATCTACAACAAGCTATTCTTGCTGTAGCTAACTATGCAGTCTTAGTCATATTCTTGATTTTCACATAAAAAGCTGGTCTCCCTATATATTCTTGTAAACAGTCCCCACACAAGCCTTAAACCTCATTTCTTTACAACTTCCATCTGCCTTCTCATTCACCTTCACTTGTGGAAGCAGCAAAAACTTTGAACTGGTATGACACATCCTTCATTCTGTCTCATTTGTTTCATTAAGGCTGCATGACAAGCTTAAACTCCAACATCAAAATAATAGCAAAGAAATGGCAAGCTAAAGTAGAACATTTTTGTTCTTTGCTTTTAGGAAGCTTTCTTTTCAAAGAACTTGAAGTTCTTTGGTGGCATTATGAAAAAAAAATACCAACCAAACCAAAACCTCAAAACAAAATCCTCATACTTAAGGCCTCTGCAGAATAGTCATAGCAGGCCTGGAGGTTTTATCTGCAAGAGTTCAGCATGGCTCATTAATTCCAATTCTCAGGGTATTAAATACAGCTAAGCTCAGCGTAGGATTACAAATTTAGGAAGAAGAGAAAATCAGGTCCCTATTCTTTACAAGTACTCATATTTTTATTTATTTTTTTTAACACACTTTCTGCATAGACAATAGCTCCTGAGCTATTTCAATCTCTGCGACTCAATAACTGTGTCAATCATTAGCCAAGCATTTCACACACAAAAGTCTGCACTCGATATTAATTCCTGGTGTGGTGAAAACACACTGAGGTGATATTGTAAATACTTACGTACTGCAGCCTGCAACTAACACAGCTCTTACTAAAACATGACAATTCTCATTCTTTTAAAAATTAATGTTCTAGACAGAGCTTCACTGACCTGCCTGGAAACTGAAGATGTCTATATACGCAGAAGAAATAGCAGGACAGTGGCTAGTGTTTACGCCTTCGTGAAGCCACTATCCTGAATTATATACTTCAATTACCTGCCCTAAAGCCATGTACTGGGGGACAGGAGGATGGGGAAAAAAGGAGAGCATTTGTAGGTAATTAGAAAGTATGAAAAGACAGATAAATATTTGTTTAGGACGTGTGAGCTAGGCAAATGCACCAGAAACAGAATTTGAACTTGCCCGTGACAAGATCAGCCTCTAATTATGTTATATAAAATTATTTCCTCATAGTCTGCAAGGATCTTGGAAATAATGCTTCTGTTGTAGGCTCTTGATGACAGTTGGTGACCTCAGGTGAGAAAAACAAAATCTAAGGTATGATTCTTTCATTTATCTTAAGAACATACCAATGTACGGTTATTAAACTCCCTAAAACATACCCATGCTCTGTCAGCCTCCTTTTCAATTCAGGGTCTAAGGCTGTAGAGCTCTAGCTTGATGCACATAGCTTGATGATAAAGCAGTCTGTCTCACTAGATGTTGGAAGTGACATGCTTTCCATGTACGAGATTAACTAAAAGGGAACGTTTATCTGAATAACCTGGGGTAGCAGAGTTCTACTGACTCTGTGAATCTCAGAAATGCTCGTGCAGTAGAACAAGAATTTTATCCAGAAGGAAAATGAGATGAGAAACTCTCAAGGGACCATGAAAACTCCTGCTCATCGTTTGAGCATAAATAACATGATAAACAACACATCCTCCTGTAACTGCCCATACTGTAACTGAAATCAGAAAAAGTAAGAAATATGTAATTATAGCTATACAGATCTACAGCTTACAGTAGATGGGCATTAATCAGATACAGATTTCTAATACTTTCAAATGAGATGTTCTGATCCAGAACTAACTGTAAAAAAAAAAAAAAAAAATCCATTTTTGTTATCAATCTTAAAACTAGTGGCTGAAACATACACATTTTTTCTTTCACTGTTCTGTTTTAGGACTTATCAGAAAAAAAAATTACATCAACCTTAAACAAACAAACAAAAAAAGACATTATTTAAAACATGTCATCGGAAAACTGTGAATAGAAATGTTTTCAAACTAAAATGTTTAACTAAAATTTAATGAAACAATATATACTTTTAAAGATGTTATTTCTCTCTACCAAAATTTGATTCTGAGTAACTCATGCCTTTAGGTTTACACATTGTAACAGGGAGTTAAATATTTACCCAAATCTACAATGTTTAATCAGTTTAATGTACACAAAATTACAAAATATTTACAAAACTTACATCCAAAGACTTCCATATAAATATACTAAAGTATTTCACCATATTGTACTTGAAATGATAATTAATGTGATGGTTTTCTAAAAATGCCAATATACTCTTCAGAAAGGATGATGCAAAGGTGATGGATGGAATTGTTATTTTATCTGTTCCACTTTTTCTTTCCTATAAAAGATACATATTTCTGTGTTTACTGATGGAAAATAAGTATTTCATAACTAAAATAAAATAAACTAACTTATTTCCATGATGCATTTTCAACAATGATTACAAGAGCACAATAATGTTATATATTGTGCACTGTAACTCTAGACCTGCCGTCAGTGTGAAACTTTGAAACTTCACACCAAGAAACTTTCAGTGTTCATCCACCATAGAATTTAATTTACGCCCCAACTAAAGGATCAAAATATATTCACATATATATTTGTTTTTATATATAAAAACTGCTACATTCTGTAAGGAGCTGCAGATTAAATGACCCTTACGATTTAGTAAGGAAAAAAATGTCTTCTCTTGCCTCTCATTCTGATACACATCAGAGATTTGATGGGATGGTGCCAAGATTTCCTTCTGTATGTGATTGCCAGTTTACTCGCTACTGCCTAAGATAATATATTTTGGTTCATATGATGATTGGATCTGGGCTTTAATGCAAAACCCCCTCATCTTCATACACTGCTGTATTTCCTTTCCTTTCTGTGAATTAGTTCAGCTTTAATTTTATCAGTATGATAGCTAGTGATTCATGAGGAAAAGCTTCTTACACCAACAGAAAACCAACCCCATTTGAGAAAGTAAAAAAATCTATTAACAGACATCCAGTGCTTTCAAAGGACTGATTCTTTTATAAAGAGCTGGCACTTTTAGATGACCTGGCAGCAACAACATCAAGGTGGTCTGTGGTATTTGACAGTTAGACAATCATTTATTCACAACAGCCTGGTAAGCTCTTTTTGAGCTCCTGCAGGAAGGGGAACTTCAATTAAGAGTGAAGTTCAGTTGCCCCTGATGTTATTAAAGCCAGAATAAAAGCAGTCTGCCCATCTCTCCTGTAATCTCGTCATGTTTTCAAAATATGACTCACAGTCCTCTTTCTGCTGTTCTAGCAAGAGCCACCCATCATGCATTCCCCAAAACTCTGTTGCCTTTCTCCACACTTCTGAATAACTGGATTCAGACCCTTCCAGGGTTCCTAAGCCATCTCTGAAAGTACGTGTCACTGAAATAAAAAATAAAGGGCAAAAATAAAAAATAAGGGGGGGGAAAAAGTGCCCTTGTTTTTCAATGTGTTAAATGAAGGAGGGGAAAAAAACTTCAGACTAGTTTGATTAAAGGAATAGGGACCGTAGAAGTCCCATCTCTTACATCCTGTCTCTCCTCCCCTTCCTTCCATCTCTGTGTAATGAAACAGTCACCCTGATGACAAGGACATAAATAGTGAATCCTCACCACTGCAGATGGGTGACATTTGAAAACCTCATTCCTATTACCTAGATTTCATTTTTTATCATTACAATTATTGCAAAGAGTTTATTTAGAATGCATGCTCTCTAATGACTTCAGCTATGTGCTAATCACTTGCTATCTAAGTAGGCCATGTGACGCTACTACCGCTGCTATATTAGCAGATGAAAATAGCTTTTTGGCAAACAAGTAAATCAGAGACAAAGCATGCTATGCACAGACTGTAATTATGGCTGTATACTTTTTCATCATGGAGTAAAAAAAATAGAATAGCATTTACTGTTGCAATTAATCTGATTCCCCCAAGAACTACAATGAACTTTGGGAGGTGATAAATAAAAGCAGCAGCAAGCTGCTCCTTTGAGATTTACACTCTGATGATAAGATCTCCTGAGTTCCTGGAGAGAGAAGGAGGTAGATTCATAATTTATCTTTTTCAGGCCTGGTTCAAAACCTGTTAGAGTCATTAGAAGTCTTTAAATTTATTTTGTCCAAAGTTCTTTGTGAAGTAATTTTATTCTTGAAGTACAAGTTTTAATTTTCTAATGCTAAAATTAAAACAGAAATTGCTTATCTTTTTCCACTGAATGAAAGGGTTTGAATACCTATTTTAGATAAAAAATATTGTTATATTTTTCATTGACATTTTCTACAGAGAAGCAAAAAGATTTTACGACTGATGGCAAAGATGTTTTTTACAGATCTGTACAACTATCTTCAAAGACTATTTAAGAGAATTTTAAGTGTATATAAGTAGACACAAATAACAACACTTGTCTTTTGTTAAACTTCACATTTAAGCAAGAGGGCAACAGATCTCTCTGCATGCTTATTTAAAGCTCTGTCTCTCTATTCATCCATGCAGATGTTATGGTTTTTTCTAAGTAACACAGGAATAAAACACACGAGTGCCTTATCAGTCTGCCAGTCCTGCACAGGACCCTTGTGAGTGCTGGGACAGGACTGCTGGGCTGGCAGGAGCGTGAGCTCACCCTGTGACTCCTGTGCCTGTAATGACAATGTTTACTCCACCTTCTGCCCATCTGCAGAAATATTCTAGAAAAGGAAAAATAATCTGTCAGCTATATGATTGAAATGGATCCAAATATGCTGTAAGCATCACCCTGGCTGCCTACAGGGGGATGGGAAATAATTTATACCATATTATTAGTTGAATTTGATTGCTGAGGTTGGGTTCCCCCCTCCTTTATGCAACTTCTGTACTCAGTGTGGTATGTTGGCTTTTTTAAAAATGAATTTTCTTTACAGCTTTCTCCAGCATACTTAACGAAACGCCATCATACTTCCAATTACTTGGAGCAGGAAGTAGTGATTTCCTTCTTGAGAAGACAGAGAATGTGACAGGGGGCTCCAGTTTTGGGAACTGCTTCTTCTCATTTGCCCAGCAACTCTGCCAAAACCATGTTTATAGTATGGCACTGGGATGGATAGTCACAACACAGCTCTTAATCAAATCAAATAGGTGATGGCTTATGGCATGATATGTCCTAGATGTGTTCCATATAGTTGTAGTCTATTTAAACTACCTTCCCAATGTCTCGTCATTCTTCCTGTAGTACTTGTGGTTACTTGCATCTGTTTATAGTGAGACAACCAAAAACTCACTACAGACAAACAAATGTACCTCTATAGCTCTCTGGGGAACACTGTCATTACAGAAAAAAAAAGGTGATTTGACTTGGGAAGGGGGGAAGAGTAGATGAGAGTGACTGCATGAAAGCTGGGATTTCATCTTTTCTTGCTCAAGTCTCTTCCATAGCATTGTATTCTGAAAAAAAAGCATTCTTGGAAATAAGCTTTGCTGCTATATAATCCCATGAAGGAAGTTCTTGTTCTTTATTTTCAGGTAACTTCTCAATACAGATACTTAAGTTTGAGCCTCTACTTTTTTTTTGGCCAGCAAAGGTATGTCAGTCACCTGACTGATATTATAGGTGAATCAATGATACAACTTCTTAAGCTGATCATCAGAGTACAATAAAATGTACTATGAAGCCAAAGCCTTTTAAGAAACTAGACATTTGATGGAGTAAGATACTTAAAAAACCATCTAAATAGTCTGTAAAAACTAGACAGTTAGCTTTACTACAGTGACAAGAAGTTACTCTCCCATACAATCCTCCTGCACTGAATGGACTAGCTGGACAAGCCAGTGATTAATAATGGAGTAACTCATTAGCTTTTTAAAGACACAATGTGAACAGAATCCCCCCTGACAATTTTATGGACCACATTTTTCAGATGAAAGGACAGGTTCCTGTGATCAAAGTTTGAATCTCTAATGAATTGACTTGCAGTTTTGACAATAACAATAAGAGAGAGGATCAATTTTCAGTCCTACCTAAATAATTATTCTCTTTCTAATCACAATGCAGAAATTTTAACAGAGCAGAAATAAGAATTCGCCTTATTTGGTCTTAAGTATGTAGTTTTGTTCATTCTGAAGCAAGTCACACTTCCCCAAGGGACACACACTGCCATTTTATTTAGTTATCCTACCTATTTTTACTTTAAAAGAAAAAGAGCATCTTTGAGAAAGAACTCTGGCAACAAACCCAAGGCATCTCACTGTTAGATGCATTCTGATCACAAAGTTTTCCTCTATCTCGGTAGTGAATAAAATAAATAAGATATCCCCCTTGTTGTGTAAATTACAGCTACTGGAATAGAACCAGGAAACTGAGAAGACAAAAAACATGTTGAAAGCTGCTGTCTGCTGTACATGACATAAAGTCTTAAAACAACAACAAAAAAAATCAAAACCAGTATGGACATTGCTTGCTGTGTCTTGTAAAGATTGTTGCTACTGATTCAAGCTGATTTTATAAAGAAACGATTTATTTTTGTGAAAATTCAAGAATCTTAGGAAAGTTACCTACAAAACAGAATTTGGACTACATCTGACATTGATCCACGGAAAAAATTTTGAATTCTCTCTCAGAATAATTTTATGCTGTTTTGTAAGCTATGACAGTCAAAAGGACATATCATATTGGAGTGGCTTATTATCTGGAGGTGTAAGGCCACAATAAAAAGTACTTTTTCCTCCTTGAACCCATTAATCTGCACTTACTACTAAGAAAAAGAGAGAATAGAATTTAAGGAAGGATTATTAGGCAAGTGGGAAGTATGTTAGCCTGCCACAGTTACCATTTAAGCAGATACCACAAGGAAATATTGATCAACACAGGTCAAAAGAACCTGAAGAGTTTGCAAATCACATGCAACTCAGTTGCATGGACAACTCGACAGCTTGAGATAGTCTTTTATTAAAACTGGGGAAAAGAGAGAAACCTGGGAAAAACAAAACCTAAAGGGCTGGAATCCATGGAAGTGTCTGAGGGGACTCACCCTAGCAGCAATCACTGAACAAGTGTGTATATATTCAACAAGTGTGCAGAGTATAGCTTTGGCTCCCTTAACTTTGTGTCTAACAGCAACAGAATAATTTATCCTTCCACTTAGAAGGGTATTATGTATTTTACTAGTTATTTTGTATTCAATAACTATTGAATATGAAAACCCTCTAAGATAAATAATAAATGTATAAAAAACCCCACAGTATGCTTTGAAGCTTTAAGAAGGTAAATAAGTGCTTTTGACTGGTTTTAAAACAGAACATGGAGGGATAATTAATACAGACACTGATTTCGTAATAGTTAAGATTAGAAAATAGGTCTCCTGACCACATAAGAACTGTTACTACTTTCCAACACAGGTAAACTGTTCAAGTCCTCCTTGTGTTTTTTTTTTATTTACTCTGACTGTTTCTCAAAACAGAACCTTATTTTCAAGATGCATTTCTGCAATCGCCTTCAGCATGTGCGTTTTCTGCACAGGAGGCAGCATCTCCATCTCTTTGTGACCTGCACAATTAATAAAGGATCTCCAGCCTTTCTCACCGCAGTCCCTGTGGCTCAAGGGGGTCATGTGCTGTGTAACGGAAAACAGAGGAAGTTTGTAAAAGGGTATGTCTGATAGAAGAGGTTTATTTTCTGTTTGATTTTATTGTGTCTTATATTCTTTTCATAGCTCTTTACTGATAATGTAGTTCTTGTTATGTTCATCAATATGCCATAAACACTATTACAAAGTACTTTTGCTGTCATTAATAATGTACATACTTACAATGCTTTCCCTTCCAAAGTGCCCTAAACCACTTCACTAAGTACAGTTCCAATCCGTATGTGAACCGAGCTCCCGTACGCAGCCCTCTTCAAGCAAATGGTGAAAACACTGAGAGATTTGCAAGGTCAGTTAACATACAAAGTATATTAAAAATGCAAATACCTGTGGGATGCACCAGAGTATCTAAACAGCATGTAGCAGTGCTAATTTCAGAGGCTGAAGGCTGCGAGCTGACATGATAGTCCAACTTGAGTGAACCGCAGGGAGAAAGATTTGGCCCATCACAGAAGGCCAGCATGCAGTTGTTCTGCATGCAGTTTGTTCCTGAAGAACTAACCGTTTGGAAAAGATAAAATAAGCAGATATACACGTATCACTGATTTGTTAAAATTCCCATTTTTTTGGCTTATCGCTTTATAACCCTACAGAACTGATCTGGCTACCAATCATGCTTGTACTGAACAGAAAATCTATTAAGATGATAAATTTTATCAAGTGGACTTTCAAACAAGGCTGTAACTACATCACAGGACTACATCTGTATATGTGCATGAGTTCCCAGTCACACACACATTCATACCTCATCCAACTGTGAAACAACTGCTTTACTTTAATATATGATACCCTAGTACACTCAAATGACAATATGCACACTGCAGTATATCAAAGCATCTGCTGCTTCTTTGGGATGCTCTTATTTTCTATTTAAGGTTAGCGGGTTTATGGCTATAATGCCTATAAAAATCTTTGTAGGTATACATTGATTTTCTTTTTTATCTGCACTTGTACACATGCCATGGTAGGGGTAAAGTTAGGTCAATTAGGACAAAATAAGAAAGCCTGAAGACTGCAGAAATTTAGCATATTTTTTCTCATTTCAATACATATTTTTAAAATTTCCATAAACTTTTAAACTTATGTATGCGACAGTCAGAAATAATAACACCACCAAAAGAGCTACAGCTTGTATCCAAACCAAGTAACATCTCAAATAAGTTGTATCACTTGTGAGATTTCCCTCTTAATATCTCAAACCTAATTGCACAAAGATTTCTCATAAAACAGAACTGTAAGTACAGGTAGCATTCTGTAAAGAACAGCTTTCCGGCTTCTCTTTATTCCAAAGCAAGAAGAGCCTTACGGAAGTAACTTCACATTTCCGTAGGCTGGTCATTCAAGTGGACAGAATAGGCACAAATCAATTATTTATGGCAGAAGCTTCATCCTCCAAAGGGAGGATTCTATCGCTGTATATTTGTTTTGTTTAAATAAGAGAGTGGAAAAGATTCACTATCTTTTTGAGTTTGTTGGAAGACAGAAAAATGACAAACTGTGAAAAGGGCATATTTTTTAATTAATAATGAAGCTGGAGTCCATAATCCAGAATTTCAGCCTTTAATTTACAATTTAACTGGCAGCTCAAACATTCGGATAAGACAGCAACTGAAATAACATTTTATCTAAAGGCTTATCTCTTCCATCAGAAAGGGTATGAGGAATTAATTCTAAGTTTATCCTTTGAGATCACAGAGGGCAAAGCTAGAGAGATACGCTGGATTAATCCTCCAAAACCTTAAAAGCAAAACTCTGTGGAGAGGCCAATAGAAAACAGGAAACAAACTCAGCAAATACTAAATCTGATGAAGGTTACTTGCGCTTTGAATATGTTTTGAACTTATTTTTATTCTACCAAGCTGTTTTAGTTCTTGATTGCAAGTAGATGCACAAAGTAATCAATGACTCTAATAAAATATTTTTTCCTGAATTACCATTTAAAAATTAGCATGTGTTCTTAACTTCTCGCAGCTCATACGTGAGACTGAAAGATGTAAATCAGCTCCCTTGTTGCAGCAGCACCAGAGCAAGGCCCTGTGCAACCTGCACGAGGTCAGTTAGGCCTCTTTTGATTGAGGGTTGGACAAGATGACCTCCTGAGCCCATTTCCAACCGAAATTATTCTGATTCTAATTGCTTACCCTATTTCTCACTTAAGCAATAATGTATTTATTGCTGTTTCATTTCTTATTACAATGAAATGAAGTCTACATCTCCTTCCCTCTAAAATGGACCACAGCCCATAGAACAGATAAGGACCTTCTGTTTACTAATTAAGCCATATTGTAGTCAACAGAACAAATCAAAGCTAAGGTGTAATTTAACACCCAATTAGAACAAATTCCCAAATTAGTCCAAGAAGGATTTTAGTATGGAGACAAAACTAGCATGTTTGTCAGAATTTGGACAGCGCTTTCCACATATGTGCCTCATTTGAAAGAGAATAATTCAGTATGGATTTATCCATATTGATTTAAAAAATAGAATCATAGAATCATAGAATGGTTGGAGTTGGAAGGGATGTTCAAAGGTCATCTAGTCCAACCCCCCTGCAAGGAGCAGGGACATCCCCCACTAGATCAGGTTGCTCAGAGCCTCATCCAACCTGGCCTTGAACGTTTCCAGGGATGGGGCATCCACCACCTCTCTGGGCAACCTGTTCCAGTGATCTACAACTCGCACTGTAAAAAATCTTTTCCTAATATCCAATCTAAATCTACCTCCCTCTATTTTAAAACCATTACCCCTGGTCCTACCACAACAGGCCCTACTGAACAGCCTCTCCCCATCTTTCTTGTAGGCCCCCTTGAGGTACTGGAAGACCGCTATCAGGTCTCCCCGGAGCCTCCTCTAAATAATTATCTAAATAATTAGATATTATTGTGAAATTTTACTCTTCTATCTCTCCTAGAAAAATAAACTATTAATATCTACTCACTTTAGGCCTTTAATGGTGAAAAAAAGCTCATCAAGGTATAAGTACCACCAGTCCTCCTCTGCTAAATCCCACCAATTCTCACAGCTATGAGTTCAGACCAGTGGTCTCATATGGTATTTTGAATATGCTATATTTTAGACTTTATTTAAAAACTTATAAAAGCAAACAAAGCCTGTTTTGTAAATAGAGCAGCTAATGTTTACTGGGAAAAGAAATATTGTAGAACTCTCACATTTCTGTTTGTAGAAATTCTTTGATCAACGACATAAAGATAGCTTTGAATGAGCTATTTCAGACTCTAGAAGCAGCTGAACCATGGTAACATAGAACGCATGAAAAATCCACAGAGATTAATTCAGCTTGTTTCTCAGTCAAGTAAATTAGCCCAAACTTAAGTCACTGGCAATCCAGTGAAGCAAGTTTTTGCATGCAAGCTACCTTATTTATTTTGCAGTTAGCAGAATAGACAGCCCTATAAACATATCTGGTTAAGATACAGTATCTTGAGATATTTTAAGAGATCAGGTAAAGTTGGTCACATATTTTTGAGTAATTTGATTTGTTTTCTTGGCTCATGTATGTATGACGTAGCATCACAAAGTCTTACATTACCTTTTGTAACCAGAAAAAAGATGCTGGTGAAAATCTCATGTTCTTACTGCAATAGACAACACTGCTTTTTGAAAAGTTAGTTCATTTTATTTTTCACAATCTGTCAATACTTTGACTTTTTGTCATTAAGAAAAATTTAATCAATTGATTAAATTGGAAAAATGTTCTGGCTTTCTTCCCTGCCCTCCCCAACAGTTTTTCT
Organism: Ardeotis arabs; assembly: GCA_011801015.1. Taxonomy (NCBI): domain Eukaryota; kingdom Metazoa; phylum Chordata; class Aves; order Otidiformes; family Otididae; genus Ardeotis; species Ardeotis arabs. The sequence goes on along the minus strand of JAAGAY010132035.1, from coordinate 32,368 downwards.
GTATTAAATCATACAAGATTGAAGGACCGAGCAGTTCAGCCATTTTCACACTAGATCCATTCAACACTGATTAATGCAGGTGTTTCAGAAACTGATACACTGAGAAGATTCACGTCATTCACTGGCTATCACACTTCTTTTATCCCTGGAAGTGTCTATGAGCACATACCTAGTTGGTAAAATACAAGGTATAAGAAAATTGGTTACTGAAGACAAGTTAAAAGGGTTATTCTGGCACTTTATGGAAATATTTCTCTACTAATTACATAACACTTTACAAGAAATACTTATATACCAATGCATAACTTCTGAGCAGATTATTCTGGACCACACACATATGTTTTTAACACCTCATAGATACTCAGACTTAAAATGAGCATTCAGGCAACCAAGAATATGTTCATTTATCAGTACTGCGGTTTGTCCCAGCCTGCTGCCCCTGCTGCTTTGAGGTAAATAACAAGGAATATCTTTCTTGACAAGACTAAATATGGAGACTTTTGGTACATCTGTTGTCCTGAAATGCAGGCAATTAAAAGTACTTATTTTACATTTTTGAAAACTTTTGCTTCTTTAATGCTTTGATTTTCTGACAAATCAGTGTGATCTTTAAGTGTTCAGCGTGTCTTTAAAGCAGGCCAGAAGTACATGAAGTGCATTTGCTTAGTCCAAATTATGTAGCAAGTTCAAATCTAAAAGGATTATAGGATTATTTCGAAAACATGCAAAGATCGAGACACTGCACTGTGGCAGAATTACTGCTTACATACAAATAGCAGAGCTTAAAGGCACCCCAGAAGACAGGCACAATCAAAACACTGCAAGGGACTGAAAACTCCAGCTAAGCCTGACAACAGACACACCACCGCAACAGACTGCAACATCCACTCCCTCCGTTCCCAGCCCTACCACAGCAGCCAGTATGGAAAGAAAGAAAAGTCATAGCATTGACTTGTGCAATTCAGGAAGTCTGGTGAGAACATACAAATATCCATACTGTCACCTATACAGATACGTGTAGATTGTCAGGTGACTACAGAGGCTGTATCTCTACACAAGAGGATCTTCACACCAAGAGACTTGATCTTGACACCGTCTGTACTTCTTCCCCACAACTACCCCTAATAGAAAAAAACCCTCTTCAATTAACATCAAAGAGTAATATCTCAAAGTAACCAGTAACAACTTCTTCCAACAATCAAAATGTATACTGTCCCAGACCAAAAGCTTTCCACATGACTGCTAACTTACTTCCTCTGTCTGCCTCATTTTAACATTTTTTGGCTTACTTTCCTTAGCATGATGGTGGTTTCTGCTTTAAATAAAACAGAATTAGCCACCAGTATTTTCTTTCCTTCCTTCAAAAAAAGCAGGGCCCCACTGAGAGAAAGGCTACTGCCTGAGCACCACACACTTCCACTGGCTGGACAACCTGCACACATGTAGTCTGAAACCAACCACAGCCTTTGCTACTTCCCACCCTCCTGTAGGCTACGGACACAGAAAAGGCATCCCATGTTTCAAGAAGGGAGCAGATAATGCTGGATGATTAAACTGTTACAGCGGCAACATTGCCATTTCTACATGTACATTCTACATTTGCGAGTAGAAGACAAGCGAGGATGAAGATAGTGTGTCACTGCAGCCCTGTGGTATCAGCCTTATGCCTTACAATCTTCTGTCCTTCTCTGCCCAGTGTTCACTCTGCTAAGCCTTGGCCTCTGCCCTGTCCCTCCCTACACCTACCAGAGCTCAGCTGTGCTGCCTGAGCAGGCTCCCTACCACAGCAGGAGGAAAGAGGGGGATTTTCACCACACTCGTCATTTCTTCCCTCCTAGATGGTGCTCTCTTCCCTTTTCCCCATAAAACACGGCAGAAGAGCAGAGTCACACTAGATCTGTAGTGAGTAGATATCTGTGTCCTGGGAAGGGAAGGGGGACAAGTTTTTTTTTTTCTCCAGTAGTGGAGGAGATAAAAAAGATTTCTATTGCTATTTTGAACTGCAGTTTCTGTTGTTAAACCCATTACTCTTGATCTACAGCAAGATCAAAGTGAGAGGACGCTTCAAAAGCATTCTTGAAATATACTAATCCCTTGTCCAGGAGGTTCTACAGTATCACCGTACTTGGTGGATAGCAGTATTTTTCATTCCGTATCAGACTGTGGAGTTAAATGATGCTGCTCATTATTGATAATACAGAAGGGCAAATCCTAAGAGATGGGAAAAGGCCTGAATAAGAACACAACTCAAGTGGAAAAAAGAAAAAAAAAAAGGTTTGTTAATTCTGCTGGCCAAGGGACAATTTCTTTTCTTCTTTTTAAAAAGAAGTGCTGGAGTGTTGGCACAAACTCCAAAGATGTCTGTGCTGAGAAGTGACTATCCTCAACAAATGAGTCCAACCTTGCCTCTGGGGAAGTTGAAAGCAAAATTGTTGTTTATCTTCAGTGAACCAAATTCATTACTGATATCAGTGCATTAATAGGCTGACTAGAGCTGGCTGAAGAGAAGAATGGCCATGTGACTTGAAAGGAGAAAGTAACATGGATCAGAAAACTGGATTAAAACAGAGTTTTGAACACTTATGGTCTCAAATGAGATGCATGTCTATCCTCATAGGTATTTAAATCCACAGGAAAGTAGAAAAGGCAGGATTACTCTGGGTGATGTGGAACTAGTATAGTCTTTTGAGCTTTTCCCTTTAAAAAAATTAAGGTGACAAACTCTGGTGTCCCTTTTGCCAAAATTTATGATACAATTTGCTGAATTACATAAAGCTCTTGGAAGAAATGCCACATATGGGATGACAATTTATTTGGAATTGTGTTTCTTATACCAAGGTTCACCAAGCTGTTTCATATTTATTCTTTTGATTAATGATTTGTCAGAATCCTAATTCTAGCACCAATGTATTGCTTGTTGGCAACTGGAGAATGAAATAGCTATGTAGGCAACATGAAATATTGATTTTTATCCATCTTCTTTGAGCTCCAGTAAATGATTCCCAAATGTGCTTTGTTGTTGCAACCTAACTAAATATCACAGCCTTATTCCTATAATGCAATAATTATGTTACTGTTGAGGGTAGCACACTTCTTAAAGAGCAACAGTCCTGTATGATTTGATGTCAGACTGAATTATAGGTTTCATATTTAAATTTTCTTACTATATAGTTATCTCACTCACAGAGAAAGATCATATCTTCTAAAGGTTATTGGATGTTAATACATTTTTATAAGTGTGTGGACTAAAATAATAATAATAAGGGTGCTTTCAACTGTTATAGTATGAAATTCAGTGCATTTGAGGGTATTCTACACAGAAGACCAGAGGTTGGAGAAAATGCAAAATTTGCAAAGTCACTCTGTGCTTTTTGGAGTTGGATCCATCATAACACCCATCTGAGAAGTGATACTCAATCAAGGCAGAGCTATAGAAATAAAACAATCTCATCAAAGGCAGCCTCAGCACCAGATTTAGGCTCTCGTGTTGTCAATGTTCTTTTATATAGATTCAGTGCATGAACTTTTCTGTGAGATAAGAAGAAATTACTATTTGCACTGGAGATAAAATTGTTTGAAAGTAAGCTTTAACATTCTTCTTAATATAAGGAAAGGAAGTTGATCATAATCTTAATGGAGGAAGTGATGAAAATTTTAATTGGGAAAGATACAGACATACTTGGAGGAGGGAATGCGAGACCAGCTCTTGATGAAAGGTGTGGTGCATACATGATGAACAATGGAAAGGTGCTGCTTCAGCAGGACTTGCTAGACAGTGTGTGCATGAACAAAGAAAAATGTTGTTTTAGATGAGAAGAAATTTGACTCGATTCCCAGTCACTGCTAAAATTCAACAGATAAACTAAATGCGTTCAGCATTATGTTTAAGATTGTAGTAGGCATGTACTTTGTGTAATTCTAGAGCTACTAAGATATGGAAAAAGTAATTGGAAAGGAAAAGAGAAAAAGAAAGAATATATCCTGGGCCCATATGTTCTAAAGCTTGACTTTCAGTGCTCTTTAAGCAGGTAAATAATGCCTAGGGGGATTTTTAAAAAACTTCTGTTACTGAATTTATGTGCCAGTAAGATGTTAAAAGTCACGCTGCCTGCCTACCTGTCTTTTAAAATATGGTTCTCAGCTTCAAGATAATGCCAGATGTACCAACCCAAACTGTAAAGATATTTCTCATCTGGACGCTCTGATGCTTATGTGATGCAACTCTCTTACTTTTTTCTTTCAAAAAAACATTTCAATTTTAATTAAAATACAGAGTTGAGAATGTAGAGACATATTTCTGACTACAGAAGGGTAGGTACACACTGGGGAATTGTACGTATAACACAGGCTCAACTAGTGAGGAAAATAAACTCTGCTTCTTCCTGGTTAAGGGCATAATAATTAAGTTTTAATTTGAACATGAAGGAAAATTCAGAAAATCGATAACAAAAAGTGATTACATTTCAAGTCTATGACGGTCAATGTCAAATTTTTGATATAGATAAAAAAGAGATGAGAATCTCTTTGGTCTCCAGGTGCCTCTCAATCCTATTTTCTGTGAAAATTAAATGTTAGGAGAGGAAATAAATAGCTGTCCAGATTATAAAAAGTACTATTAAATACCTTATTGGTCTTTAGAATAGGCTTGTTAGACAGTCCAGTATCTCAGGGTTGTATCCAAGGCTCACTGAATTGAATGAAAAACCTCACATCAATTTCAAAAGTCTGTTTGACTGTGATTCATTACAATAAGAAATGATCTGCTTTTAATTAAAGGAAAGAAGTCTCTATCTGTAGGAATTTTGAAATATTAGTGTGACAACGTGTTCATGTAGGGAATGTGTACTTCCACCGTGCTCATTCTATGGACAAACTATGCTGATTTCATACATCCCTCTTAACTGACGTCTTTTTAGTATTTTAAATACTAGAATTTAAAGCTTATGTAATCAATCAGAGGAACATAAAACCTGATCATTTTCAACAGCCCACTACTTACTACAGGAAAAAAGCTACATGGTGAAGTATCTCTGAGAATAAGAAAACACTCTTTAAACAGATTCTTCTTCTGTTTTTGCCTAGCATTGTTTTGTTTGCTCCTTTAGCTCCCTCTGGTCACCTATGCACACTTTCATCCCTCTTCCCCTGTCCTCCAGCTGAATCTTTCTTTGGTCCTGTGACTTCTGGAACAACAGTAGTGTGCCATGTAAAAAGGAAAATAAAGGAAATTGGCAGTTTTTCTTTCTATCTCGTTATATTGCACCATGTCATGCCACGAAAGAATGAAAACGAGACAGAAAAGAAAATGACAATACAGGTGGCAGAATTATTTTTCTCTTCACTTTTGAGAAGAAAACACAGCAGAAAGTCTTATTATTATAGGAAGGATGAGTGATTTATTAAAAAGCTTGTTATCAACACAAGACAGCCTCTTACCAGTGTGCTACATATTCTGCACAGTTGAAGTGTGAACAAAATTGGTAAGGCCAATTATAGCAAAAGTCTGATACATAACAGGCAGTAGAAACATCTCTTGATCAAAGCAGAGTTGGCAGAAAGTTTTCGTGCCTTAGACCTTCACTCATCAGAAGTGGCACCAGAGATCAAAAATGAAAGGTTGTAACACTGTATTAATATTTTTCATGTTGCTAATGTAACATATTGGGGAGTGCCCTGTTGTTCTACTGAGACAGGCAATTACCTGGGCTTCAGTCTAATGAAATGCCCTTCCTGACGGTATTACAACACGGGCAAATCTTGCCTCTTTTGAGTTAGCAGCGATTGTACTTCTTTCGCTGCCTGAGAGATATGTACTGACATAAAACCTAACTCACATGGCTGACATTTTTTTTGTGTGTGTGAGAATTTTATTGTTCTGTATGTTGTTTATTTCAGGGTTGTTTTTTCCTAGCATAAGAAGTCAAATGTCATTTGGCTTATCAGTTTATCAACACACACAGATGTTCGCTGCAGCTTACTGAAAGTTCAACAGACCCTGAATTTCACATCCATCCTCCAAGTGTAAGAAGCAGGCCTAATGCCCTTCCTCAGTTCCTTGTAGGAAGGCCATCCTTTTTATCATCCCACTCTATTAATGCACTTGGTCCTCATAGGCTGCTCAAGTACTATTCTTCCCAGCGGAACACCTTACAATCTTTTCTTCCTCCTAAGATCTCTTCTATTCCACAGTACCTTTCAACTACTTTTCTCCTCAGATAATGGAAGTGATAAATATTAAACTCACAGCATTTTTCTCATCTATGGCTAGCTTCAAGCTCACATCACCTGTTTGACAACGGAAGAAGAATTTGCATACTTAAAGAATTTGTCCATTTCTTCCAGTTCTACTAATTGGTCTAATAGAAAACTATCTCTAAGCACTAATTCAAAGGCACAATCTCTATTTGTTCCACAAACACAAACTCTGAATCTTTTTCAGTCTTTGTTAAGTTTTCCACACCCTCTTTAAAAGAGGCTTTCAGTAAAAGTGCCAGACCTTCTAGACATATTTACTGATGTACAGGAAATCCAAACCAGTGGTGTGATCTGTATTTCTACAGGTAATTGCAAATTAAATGTTAGTAGTTTGAAATGCTCAAATTCACAGAACTTTGCTCCTAATTGCATTAAACTTTTAAAAATAAGCATTTTCAGAATGTAATGATCTACAGTTCAGGGAAATAAGAGATGTTTACTTTTACATGAAGTACTGAGAACTATGAATTTGTGAAAGAAAAAAACTTTAAATACTTTATTATTTTTTACAATATTCCACAATACTTAATTGATACAAATAAATGTCATATATTTTGGTTTCCTTTGACACTGGTGTGATTTGCCCTCTATATAGAAAAGCTGTACACTACTGTTAAGGCTCACCTGAGCAAATGAATCTCCTGCTCCTGTATCTTGGTCTCCGGCTCTGCCTTCAGGCCCTCTAATCTTGTTTTTGCCTCCTGTCCACTCAATTCTGGCCCTAATGTTCATCGCCTGACTGCAACCTCCAGCCATAAAAGAGTCCATAAAAGCAAGCATTCACAGAACATTAGCCTCTAAAAGAATATAACCTCTAAAAATCCACAGGTCTAAATGCATTCAAACCTATTGAGCAATTACAGACACTAAGAAGAGTCATGAAGATTATGTGGCTCAAAGGAAAAAAAAAAAAATTAGTGTTCTCCAACATCCAGCACCTGAAATTTCCCAAATTACAGGATATATAAGGGCTAGAGTGGTGGAATTTCCCAAGATGTCTTTCCTGGATGAATTTTCAAGAAGACAAATGCTTTGCTTATGGTCAAGTAATGAATCCCTGTTATTCTCAGTGAATCCACAGTGTGGTCACCTGGTGCTTTATCTCTTCTTTCTTTCATTTATCTCATAACATGGAGAAAGGAGGGAAATCAAAACCACAACAAAAGCTTTATTAAATGAAGTATGTAGAAAAAAAAAAAAACAAAAAGCATAGGCTTTTTAGGAATAAAAGCAATCCAGTCTCAAAGATAGAAAACTATTTCCAACACTTTCCAAAATGAAGTAGGAACAAGGAATCACAGCCATAACCTCATCTTTATTCATCTCCCACTACACTACTTCATGTTTCTCCAGAAAAATCACCTAGGAACTACAGCGTATTGCAAAGCATGGTTCTTCTGATATGTGTGGTGCTATCAGATAATGCATCCAAAGTAATCTTTACAATGCACTGGAAGACAAAATTTGAAATGAAAAAGATAGACAAGGATACAGTAAGGATACTCGGGATACAGTGAACTTAAAAACTTGGGTTCAAATCTAGTTTAAAATTAGCTTTGCAAGTCATCCTTAAAGATGAGACCAAAAGTAGGTATAACGGTGAAGCTGGAAGATCTCAGAAACTAAAAAAATATGGATACCATAAACCATTAAAAACCTAACTGAACCTGTCACTTTAAACTTTTCCTGTCCTCTTTGCTGATGTACTTAAAATAAAAAAAAAAATTAAAAAAACCCCACAAAACAAAAAACCACAAAACCGAAAACAAACAACCAAAAGTCACGAGAATGAGGGGTGGACATAATTTAAGGCTAGAGTAAGTATCTTTAATTAAGCTCGCTTTAGAATTAAAGCTTAAAGGGTTTAATTCTTTATTGAAAAACAGTAAGAGTGCCTACTCACCATACAGGATTTTTTCAAGTTCTTGCAGCTTTAAAAGAAATCTATTATAGATAAAAAGGAGCTTAAATAGCACATATTACATCTTGCTTTTGTTTATATACAGTGAAGAGTATTCAGAGTGGACCACATCTTAGACTTGCACTAATCCTTAAATAATTACTATTCATCTACTCAATGCTGGAAAAACCTCATGGAATGTAACTTTGTTCTGCTGGCTTGTCTAATCCGATTCAATTACTTGGGTTCCTTCTCCCAGAGGTCTCACATTTAGAAACTGAGCTCTATGTCTCCCCTTATTCCCCTACCATGCCCCCAAAATTGGAAAAGGAAAATTGGAAGGTAAAAAGCAAGCAAGCAAAATTCAATTCCAACGGAAATGAACTGTACTCTTTTACGATTATTATTTTGGTCCTTTCCCAAATATCAATCCATCAATAAACATGAGAAACAGCTTGTAATTCACAAAGCCTTCGGCAGCTCTGTTGTGATAAGGGCAAATTGGTCTGGCTCTACAAATTCTGGAGATGGGAATAGTTCAGTGGTTTGGACCAATTTGGATGGATGGAAATCACTGAAGTCCCTGAAGCTGCAGCAAACGATGCTCTACAGCTGGCAGCAGCTTGTCATCTGCATGCAGAAAGTGACAGGAATATTACAAATTTCCTGCACAAAGTGAACTATTTCAATCACCTGCAAAGACTCCCCTTGTCAAATAGAACAGTGGCAGAAAGCATCTAACTACTGAAGATTTTTTTCTGTCCCTTCCCTCCTCCTCTTTTCAAATAACAGCCACCTGCTCAGAATTAAAACTCTGATTTCTAAAAGAAAATAAAATATCATAAAGAAGTGATTGTTGAATAGAAATTTCATAAAAGGAATGGAAATGCAATAGAGTGACAAGAGGTATGCCACATATAATCTAACAAATACCACAGCAGATGACATTGTGTTATCTTCCGAAGATAAAAATGTATGGTGTTAATTAAGAGACCAGATCTTCCCTGGAACTAAATGGTATTCAAAACCAACTTATATTGTCATTTTGCACTAATTCCTATTTCTGACCTTGTGTTATGTACTTTGGTGGCAAACTGGAAGTTTCACTGAGAAATTGTCTTGATCTTTCCTGTAAACTGCATCAATTTTGCCCACGAGGAATGCAATAATAAAATTAGGGAGGAAAGGCAGTTGTGACCTCTTCCTATTTTACAAGGACGTATAACTACCACGTACCTTCAAAAGTATTTATTTTAAAAAGTTTCCTGTCATTTTTGCACCAATCTTATTTGTACTTTCTAAAAAGTGACTCTTTTGATTAATTTATGGTAAATGTAAATCAGTTCTTGATAGGTTTTCTTTCTTTCTTTCTAACAGAAGAGGAACTTCTTCACCATTTGAAAACTGCACTTATACACATGCTTATTAATTCTGTAAAGTAAACTAACGTTTCCTAATACAAAGCTCACAGTCCCACCAGAGGGGCAATCATTTTCATCAAAGTTCAGGTTGCCGCTGAATTTGAACACTTCCAGAGAACATAAACAACACATCTCTACTGTCCTTTTCTCCTATGATAACAACCCTGTAAAGCTTTTCTGATAGCTTTTCTTTCAAAATAAGTAACAGCAAATCATCAAATCAGTTAAAAGTAGAAACATTCTGGCAGGTACCTATGGCATGATTCAAAGTAGGGGCAGAATGCTGCGGGGCCGGGGGGGAGGGCAGTGGACACACAGTTTCCCACTCATTTCTTAATTTGATCAGTAAAGTCAGGTCAAAATCCTCATTATCTGCAGAGAAAATTGATTTTTTGATAAAATAACTTTTTTTTTTTCTCAGAAACTATATTCTTTATTTCAAATCTTTCAGGTAACAAAGTATTACTGATTTGAAGCAGAAAAGGACTTTTTTGGGCCTTCTGTGGTGGAATTTTTTTTTCCTCCAACAAAATGCCGAAATGATTGATGGATATTTTGGTACTAATAGAGACAGACATATAAATATATGCGTATATATGTACGCATGTACTTTATATAACATGTTCTTTCCTTTTTTGAGTGTCATCCTTGAAGCCCTCAAAAATATTGCACAGTTTAATCCACAGATAGTGAGAGTGTTACAGATGTGTAATGGGGGCTGCTACCCTTTTCCTAATAGGCAGACAATCAAATTCTGAGTTATTGTGAATGAAGAGCATAAGAATGCACTGCATCTTACAATCTGATTCTTGGATAACAAAATATCTTTTTCAAGACATAACATATACTTTTTGAGAAAGTCCAGAATGACATTTCCCTTACATTTATTTCAGTATAAAAAAAAATATTTCATTTTCTTCAGAAACAAGCTTTGACCACTCAGGAAAAAACCAAGATCCCTGACGACTGATTAGTGAATTTATTACCCATCAAACTAACAGCAGAGATTCCACCTTGTGTCTGTGTGCTCATACTTGGCCTCCTCACACAGAAGCGCTAGGCCTAAGAGATGAAGCAGAGGTAACATGTGAGATGTTCTTACACAAGTTTTTTGCCTACTGCACTAGACAGCAACGTTGCACCCCAGGACACATCCTAGTTAGTTCTGTCCTATCTAAGGAGCCATTTCCTGTGGTAACCATGTGCCGTATGACAATTAATCATTATAGTCCAATCATGACTGTTCTTGCAAGTCTGTTGGTGATCATATTTAGATAGCAGCAACCTTTGTATCTTTCATTCAAGGGTGGGTTTATTTTGGTGTTTGTTTGTTTTTTTAATGTGTGTCTGCTTGCATTCTACTCTTTTTTTATTGATTCTCAAACCTGTGTATGATCCTGGGTAAAACATAATACTGACAGATGCTTATAAAAAAAACAAGTCTTTTGTTTAGGTCACTCAGAATATAACTCAATGGGGAAGTTCTGCCAAGGGGATCTTTGCCTCTCTACAAGTATTTGAATACTCAGGATGGAAAATGACTCTGAGACAAGATGCAATTTTTATGCACAGTAGGAACTGATGGCAAACCTTTGATTTTAACTATTACTTCCACAGTAAATCTTCTTTTTTATTATATCTTTTTCATAAGCTTTTGTGCTCTTTGTTCCTTTGTATCTGTTTTTATCTCATTTTCTCCTTTCCCTCTCTTTTCTATTCCCCTTTGCTTTTTCTTCTTCTGTTTTTCATTATACTTACATCCTCCTTATCCTCCTTTTAAATGCTGGCATCAGACTTCCCCAGAGATAAATCAACACTTTCACTCATTCCAGGTTTTTCTTTGATTGCCGAGTGTAGCACTAGGAAAGGGGAGGATTACAGTAAGTGCCAATTTGGCACTCTGAGGTAGAGAAGTATTGCACTAGCATTATTATACGTTCAAAGCCTGTGCAGCGGTGTGGTCTCCTTTCTCTGAATTTTCTTTTCCTTTTCTTTGTACAATTCTATCAAGTTGAAAGCCTTTTTTGGCAACTCCATTGAAGATTTTTTCATTTCTAAGGGTATGGAAACTTATTCTTCCTAACAAAGCATTTTTAATTCACAATTAGAGATGAACGATGGCATAAAACCCCCAAACTTTCTAGCATGCCTTAAACTGATTTTGACTGTTGAGAATGTATGACGCTTACAAGCCCCTGTTAAAAACAATATGCTCACAGCTTTGCACTCCCTTGGTGAGCCAGCTGAGGCTCTGTTATTATCATCTGCACCAGAGTCACGCCTAGATAATAACACAATGGCCTTTCCATGCTAGGCATTATACAAACATACAGACAGGCAGTTCCAGCGCCGAAGAGCTCACCATCTAAATTGATGGTGGGAAAGGGAAAAATAGTTCAAAGCAATTAGATAAATAGCACGAGGTCAATAAGATATCGGAGAAGATACGAATAACACCCTCTTCTCAAAAGCCGTGTAGTGCAGTTGATCAAATGGTCCAACAAATTTTGCTGCCGTCTAATGGCGCTAAAAAAACATTTCAAGAAAAAAAGCGTCCCTTATGGTATTTCAAAATTGTCTATAGACAGGAAGAAAATAAATATGAGAAGGAGACTCCTGAGAGATTCATAGCGCTCATTCTCAGGTTTTTTGGTCTTTATTCAAACAAGTCTTCTAAAATTTTATAATAATCTACCATCACTAGCCTTTATTAGCAGATTTGCTACAGGTATAAATTGAAGACAAGACCAAACTAAATGGTGTCTGACCAGCTTTAACTAGTCAACACTGTTATTAACTTCCTGTGCTCTGCTGACAAATGACTTACATATGCTATCACATGTAACAGCTAAGTCTCTAAGAAAAGAATGGAAATAATGGTTATCCTAGGTCATGAATGCCAAGCGAGAGGATGCACTTTGAGGCTCAGGTTCACACAACAAAAACATGCAATCTTGAAATACTGAAAACATCTATGACTACTAATAATTCAGCTGGAAAACAACACTGTACAATGTCCTAATACTGCTTGGTCTAGAAGAAAAATAAAACCAAGGAGGCAAGCCATTTATAATACAGAAGAGCTTGCAGTTGGGACCAACTAATTATTTCTGATGGAAGATAGTCAAGGTGAGTAAAAACGTCTGCTCTCATACAATAGCCTTTATTCACCTATTCAATCTAAGATGATATTTTTTTTCCTTTGAATAATCAACATTACTGGTTACAGTAGGTATATATTATAAAATACATTTAATTATTTTTCCTGGATCTCTGTACAAAAGCTTCAATTTGTAAATCTGTATTTTCCTGCATAGATAAGAGACAAAGCCCTGAAGATGAGTATGAAATGAAACCAGAAGAAGGAGTCATTTACATTTCTACAAGTTATCAGTGTTTGTGGAGGAAAACAAATGCCATTTGCAGATATTGGTGACTTTTCTGTCTACCTTTGAGCCTAAGAAAATTTAGCAGAACTTCACAAATTTCAGAATATATAGCCACACTCAATGTCTTCCAAATATTGTTGGTCTCCTTTACGAATAAGCAGTTCAGTTTTATTACAATTTGAACACTTCGAGTTCTTATTGCCTCCAAGAATTTTGTGGTTTGTTTGTGCTTATTACAAACACAATGTTGAATTTGAGTAAAAACTTCAGTCAGTGACTGTCTGCCAGGCTCTCCTTCTGACAACTGCTTCTAGTGCTTGTAAGTCTGCAGAAAAAGACGGTATCTGTGGTTTAAAGCACCAGGGGAGATGGGATAATAAAGAAGGAGACCATGAATTCTATGTTCTGGTGTACTTAAGCAGCAGCTAGTAAAATCCTCCAAAGGTAGGAATAACTTGGCATCTTTTCAAACAAAAATTATGCATAGTTACACAGGCAAGAGTTTGAGAGTACTGTCAGAGTCAAAGACTGGTTCAGGGTGTTATTTCATGCAATCTTACTTGTGTCCTACTCCAGTGAGTGTATTGGATCAACATACTCCCAACTGATTGGAGTCCTTTATGACGGGAGCAATATAACATGAAAGCAAACAATCAGAGTTAGCTTTTTGGCAATAAATTCCAGAGTTTGAAATTATACCCATTAGCCTTCTAGAGCTAATGATATAGAATATGAATATGAAAAGGCAATGATTCTGTGTCCCAGATTTGATCAGCCATGTCAAATTCAGATAATAGTGGGAAGAGTGGTCTAGTTTTACTTTCATAGATAAGAAACATCTATGATGTTGAAAATGTACTTTGCTAAAATAAAGAAGTTTCACATTGAATAATACATCAAAATAGAACCATACAATCCTTAGGGTCAGAAGTGACCTTTAAAGCCCATCCAGTCCAACCCCCCTGCAAGGAGCAGGGACATCTCCAACCAGATCAGGTTGCTCAGAGTCCTGGCCTTGAATGTTCCCAGGGATGGGGCATCCACTACGTCTCTGGGCAACCCGGTCCAGTTTCCTTCAGGACAATAGCTACTTTTACATAACAGAAGTGGGTTCCTTCCAAAGAAAATTAAGGAAGTGTTACTTTGACTGAATCTTTGAAAAGAAAACAACACAAGTGATTGCTTCTGAGACAGAAAGCAAGCTGTTACAAAGCAGATTAACACAGCTATAACCAGCAAATGATGCTTCACAAGCCATCACTGTCAATCCTTATAATTCATTAATTTTTGTCTTGCACCTGCATTTTGCAGCACTCTCAGCCAGTCTTTTAGAGTGACATGCAAAGAAAAAGGCTCTAATGATTACTTGACTAGTTCACAACACTCAAACTCTTAAATATAGACTAGAAGAAAAAAGCAAACCCAAACACCTGATGTTTTTTTTGACCTGGTGTTTGATGCTTTCTGCAGAAAAAGTATAATCACTTATCTTAAAGGGAAAGATAAAGCAAGAATTTATAAAAAAAGGGTTCCTCAATTTTTAAGGGTTTCTTTTTTCCTAATAGGGTGTTACAAAAATCAGTCTAACTACTAAATTACATCCAGTTGTTTAACTTTAGGCTGTATCACACTTTCCTTATGGACTTAGCTTTGATTTTCATAACAGTTTACTCGTTTACATTCAACACGTTACTTCTCAAAGGAGAAAGCAAGCTAAGCCAACGGGAAGAAAGCTGAAGGTGGAAAACGTTCTCATATCCTATATGGGTTTTCAGTAAGGATGTACTGAGTGCTGACTTTCCTCTCAACATGAGGAAGAGAGGATTTAAAAGTGAGTTCAAAAGTAATCCTGTTAGGACTTCTTACATATTTTGCAGTTCAGTATCTCCACTGCACTCTATGTGATGACAGCTTCTCCATGCTGATGCTACAGACCTGCTACAGGCAGATAGCTACCAGCCCATATTAACTCTGCTTCGGTTTTAAATATTGGAGGAATTTCAATCAGTCCACTGAAATTTTTGATCAGTTTATAGAAGACAAACGAGAAGACAGGAAAGATCTGATCTGCTTCCCAACTGCTCCACCTTGTCAGGAAATAACTCTTTAGTAATATCAGACATCCTTGACATAAATCAGTGATCTTGTAGACGTCTGACTTAATATTTTGGGAACAGCTCACAAAATCTGTCCCTGTGAGGGACAGGTACTTTGATATCATTGCATGACAACAAACAGAAACTGCAGATATTTATTAGAAAAGACTCAATTACAGTCAGAAGCTGCACTGCCTAAACAAATACACCCTGTTATCACACAATCATATCTTATGGCTCAGGACAGTAATCTGCTACCCTATAAAGATCATCTTTCCAGTGCCAAAAGCAAACACAGCCAGTAAGAGACAACCACTTTATCATAGAATCATTAAGGTTAGAAAAGACATTCAAGAACATCAAGTCCAACCATCAAGCTAACACCACCATGCCTATTAAACCAAACTACGTCCCAAAGTGCCACGTCTACACATTCTTTGAACATCTCCAGGGATGGTGACTCCACCACTTCCCTAGGCAGCCTGTTCCACTGACTGACCGCTCTTCCAGTAAAGAAATTTTTCCTGATATCCAATCTAAACCTCCCTGACGCAATTTGAGGCCATCTCCTCTTGTCCTATCCCTAGTTACTTGGGAGAAGAGACCAACACTTGCCTCCCTACAACCTCCTTTCAGGCAGTTGTAGAGAGTGATAAGGTCTCCCCCTCAGCCTCCTCTTCTCAAGACTAAACAATCCCAGTTCCCTCAGCCACTCATCAGACTTGCGCTCCAGACCCTTCACTGCTTCACTGCCCTTCTCTGGACACACTCCAGCAATAAAGTGTCCTTCTTGTACTGAGGGGCCCAAAACAGAACACACTATTCAAGGTATGTATTCTGACTTTCAAATCCTGTTTCATTCAGCTACTTGTCTCTGACTTTTTAAAGCTACCTAATAAAGGATTTGGGCCTGAAATAAAAATTTGTACTGACGTAACTATCACATATTTTTCTCTGTCGGAGTTCAGCCCCGATCGGGACCAGACTACACAGTCTCTCTCTCACTCCCCCCACCCTCCGAGAGAACAGGGGGAGATAATATAAGAAAAACGGCTCAAGAGGGCTTAGGCCTCCCCTCACTAAACAAAACCACAACAGTCTCGTAGCTTTTTGTGAAACTTATGCATAGCAAGAACTTTTATTTCTTCTTAGACATTTATTTATAGTTAATTTTGTCAATGGTCCTTCCGTAAAGACGAATCTTATATAAAAAGAAAACTTATTTCAGCAACTGTTTGGAAGCTGAAGACTACTGCTGTTCACTGATGCATCTTCATACGCCTCTACCTTTAGAAAGTAAATTTGAAGTCTGTTAATTTTATGAAAGCAATAGAATTATATTAACTATTATGCAGTTCACAGGCAGTGCCAGCTAAGAGCATCTAAAAATGTGGAACAGGATATATATGTACCAGCTTATCAATCTTCATGCAGCAGACAAAAATAGGAAGCTTCCACTCTTTGTTTCATATCATACCATGACAGGTACCTATAGCAGGTCTTGTTTATTTAGCTGCTGCTGCAGCAATATGCTACACTCTCAAGTTGATCCACAGCAAGCATAGATTGCTGTAAAAGTATTATTATATTTGAGATAAAATTATGATTTTTACCACTTGAAATTTTTTTTCATAAAAAAAAGTAAAAAGTTTGATTTAATATTTGCAATTTAAAATAATGATCTCACTAGTCTAAAAAACCCAAAACTCTTAGTTCTCAGATCCATACGGACAATAGTTATCACTAGAAAGGGAGTTTATCAGTCCCTTAAGGAAGTATGCTCTATGTCCTTGCAAGAAATTAATAAGAGACAGATATTCCTGTTCTCAGAAGTGAGAGAACTTGTTCTACACAGTCCTATGTTGCTAAATGGCGAGGGAAAAATGAGTGTTTGGTATTCTAGCTGTAGTTTGAGCCTTTCAAATGTAACAAAGCAATAAATTTAGTACCTCCATGGAAGCTTAGGCAAAGGTTAGGCAAATATTGTCCCTCAAGGCCAATGCAGAGGTCTTCCAGCCATACAAGTGTTCCACTGAACCACTACAGCAATCAGCCTACATGCTATCTTTGACATGACAAGAATACTCTGTTCAAAGTAGTCCAATTACTGATGAAGATCTTCATACTGGTTACAACCTAGTAGTCAGACCTAAAGCATCTTACTCTTTTCAAAGGAAAGACTGTAAAATAATGCTGCTAGGTGGTGACCAATTCTTTCTCTTTGTATATCTATCTAGCATTTTGAAGGTGCTTTTTGCCTAAGCGAAAAATATTTTTTTTTTTTTTTTAGTGGAACTACTGGTAAGGCAAGACATTCATCAGTGTCAGCACAGACAAAATGATCTGTTCTGTCACATCACTAGAAATCCAAGAAAGCTAATTTAGCAATTTCTGAAAATGTTTTATTTTCCCTTCTCCAAGGTTCCAGTGAGAAACAGTGTACCTTCCTAATCCACTGCTCAGAAGATAGTTATTTGCATGGCATAGTGTTTCTTCTACACATGAGGAAAAGATCTAATTCACTCACTATGTAATTTTGTAACACATTTTCTCTTGATAGAAACACTTTTTTCTTTATATCCCAACATACATCTCTATTGGGACTACTCCACACCTATTACTGTTGTGAGTGCTGCTGGAGTGAAGAGGATGGCATATAGCATGAGATGTGGCCACCTTGTTTTAGCACATCTAAGATATAGACTGCACAGATGGCCTTTACTCTACTAGCCATCTGGCCCTTGGTAGACAAAATACTTTCCACAGAAGAGCCTTGATTCCAAAGGCAGAGGACACTGATCACAAACAGTTCTTTTTGTTTTTCTAAATAAGTTATACTTCAAACCAAAGTAAGATACAAACAGTAATAGCAGATTTGCTGTGGTTGAAGTATGTTTTTTACACTGTATGGATGAGTTCAAATGCTGTCACGATCCTAATTTATTAAGATTATTTTGTTTCTCTCATCTTTAATAAGATATTTTATCAGAATCAAACAATAATCGAAAAAATCCATCATTTGATAGAGATACTAACGTTTTGCAGAGACAAAACATCCTACCCAAGGCCTCATTCTATAAAATTATTATTAACACTATCACTAACGTCACTCAGGATATAGTAGGAATGTAGTCTCAATTTTTCCACAACATGATTTTAGGAAACAGTTTGCCAGTGAGTTCTTGTACTGTCTAGCAAATGTTCTTTCTTCATCAAAATAGGTTTTTATCATATGGAGTGAAGTGAAACAGCTTCATCACTTAATTCTGACGGGTTATGCATACAGTACATGAGACAGAATAGAGATATAGGTCTTTGGATAGGTATAGAAAGAAAAAGGGAGGCCATGGTTAGTCTGACTTCTACTTTTTTTCTTCACAGAGTTGCATTCTGCTACTTATGAGGCTGAACCATCTCCCTTGCCCCCATGTGTCTGGGTGAATCTGTAAGAAATAGCAACTTGGGTAACATATGGCATGGATTCTCTTTCTTCCTTATGCCTACAGTAATCAGAAACTCCAGTAACACAAAGATACGGTCACCTGATTGCTGCTGATAGGATACTGTAAACAACTCGATGCAAGACAACAAAGGCGGCATACATGACTGATGCTTCAGACAAGAAACAAGGCATCTCAGAGGTAGAATTTGACTATGAAAAACGTTTAAATGTACACAAAAATTAGTTTCACCAGCATTTATATATAGCAAAGATATTTAAATGCAGCCAGCTGCATAATGAGACTAAATTTGAAAGCAAAAAGTGTCAAGAAGAAAAAGTTGATCACAAGCAAGGTGGATACTGAGGACTCAATAACCAATGTCATAGGATTCCCCATTGCCTTTTGACTGGAACCTGACCAAGGCCTGAAACAAGCAGCCATTCATTCCATATATAATGCATATTGCTTTGCTACCTGTTGTATTTAATCAGGAAATGAACCAATGGAATGACCTGAGATCTTTCTTATTACTACTGCCCGTACACCTGCAAAACATTGCGTCACAAGGGGTTTTGATCCAAGCCATTATTTGCTAACACACTTTTCTAGCCACTATATGGGTTGATGTTTAATTTACAGCCATATGATACATCACTCTAGATGACAAATACGTATGAACACGTTGCATTGTCAAATACCTGTTTGCAGAAATAATACAGTGGAAAGATTTTGAAAGCGTAGCATTTCTTGTATTTTCTCTGATAAATCACCCACCAAAAGGGAGTAGCACAACTTTAAGTAGACTGTAGAATGCTGAATAACTGAGCACTCAGGAGGACAGTGTTTTGTTTCTTCTGTGCATCTCAACCTTTGCTCTGCTGGGAATATTCTCTAGGATGGCATCTAAAGAAGGCATATTAGACTCTATGCTAATCAGTTCTGAGCCTTTCAAGTAACTGCTGCTGATTTTATCAAAATTGTGCCAAGAGAAACAAACCAAGAATGCAAAATCTATCTGAATTCTCTTTTAAGGCTACAAGTAAAAACTCCTGGTAGCACCAGTGCTTTGAGCAGTGTAAGATTTTCATACTTTATGCACTTCAAAGTGCAAACAAGGATTATGACCTTATATATTGTATATGCACCTATATTTTATTTATACTGCATCTGTGCAATCAGAAGAAAAGATATTTCCATGACCTTCTATCAGCAAGAAGCCTAACAAGACTATTCAGACCTATTGAAAATTCACAGTTAATTAAAGGTTAATAGGAACTTGCCAATTAGTATGAAAGATAATTGTCCTCCTTTGGCTACCTGATTATGTTTTCCTTTGAATACACTGAAGTGTATGTTGTCATGCTCTTGGTAAATGTAATCATAAAGAACTCACGCTACCTTCTGGCTCTCAAAATACTTGCCCTTAGAAACTAAAATTCTATGTGAATTTTGTAATTATCCTTTCCTTATGCATGTGAACATCTCTGTATAGCTGTAGGGAAAAAAATACCAGTAACACAGAAAAAGTAAGCAAGGCTTAGAACCCACAGATGTGAGAGGTTTTGTAGCTAGAATCACTGCATTTTATTCTTAAAATCACAATGAAAAAAAATCACCAAGGTTGCAGCTGTGAATTAAAAAAAGGATAATAAATATAAAATATCCAGTAGACCCTTTCTAACGACAATTGTGATTTTTTTTTCTCCTGAGCTGCTATTTGTGTAACACCAATGCATAGTGCTTTATGCAGACTCAGAATGCAAATAGCATGCATCTGTTTTGTGTCCTGCTCATTTGATTTACCAAGTCACGGACAACAAAGCTCGCTCACTCTCTCTCTCAAGAACAAAATAAACCAGAAAACCCAAAAAACCACCTCCAAATTTCAAGGAGAGAAAGAATTGATGTGGCTTCCTGAGACAAGAGCGCATCCAATAATCCAGTATATAGAAAAGTCACTATATGTTACCTCTAGTTGTGATGATAAGCAATCCATAAATGACTTGAATTTCCAAGACTGTGTCATGCTTCAAAATTAATTGTTTAATTACTTAAGGAACCTAATTTTAATGTAATTACAAGAAAAATATTAATGATTACATGCTGTTAACATACTGTAGCCAGTTATTTGTGGTGTTAGAAAAAAAATAGATATTATTTTTCCTATTCATTGATTATAGGTCTATAATATACAAATCTGTGGTTGTGAAGATAAATTTCTCTGGTTCTGAATGAAACTTCTCTTGCAAAAACAATGTGACTGGATCCTTTTCTTTCTTTGTCTCTCAACTGACTGTTTTAACTTCATTTTATATATTCCCCTTTCCCTGCATTGTTCCTTTTGTACTTTTTTCTTCAAAGTTCCTCTCCCTTAATTTTTTTTTTTTCCTGCTCTGTAGTCCCTCTCCTAACTACACACAGAAAACACAAAAAAACTGAAGACCCCTCTGAAACTAGAGTTATATTCACCCCAGTTATAGCATTTATTCTACCCTTACCTCCTACAAGCTACTCGTCTTCTCTCTTTTCCACTCTATGTTATTTGGGACAGGGAGTGTTTGTTATCATAACACTGGCAACACACTTGCAAGCCAAGTAGTCAATCATGATTAATCTACTGACACAGATAAATACTATTCAACTTCTCTATCATGATAGCTAAAGTTTAAATTTAGGCTTGTTATACTGAAACATAAAAATAAATTTACTTTTGGCAAAGTTTCTCTCTTTTCATAGTATTATAAGAAGTATGTCAAACTTCTGTGATTAATTCTGAAAACGACAAGGACACCCTTGGATCTCTAGGCATGATGGGTTTTCTCATGTCTGAAATGCTGGAGACAACTAATTTTTTTTCCCTGACATTTATGAGTCTCTTGGTACCCAAGACAATTCTTCAGTTTTTGCAATTACACTTCCTGCTTTAATATACATGTATGTATTCCAACAATCCCACAAAGGCATTATGAATTATTTCTCATTGTATCCAAGAAGAACTTGTAGTTAGTTTATGTTATAAAAACTGTGAATACTGGCACAAATAACTTCTCAGTTATGTTTATCAGAATTGACTTAGTATAGAATAAGAATGCAAAGAGGACATAAAGCTACAGCAAAAAACTGTCACGTGCTGCTTTAACCACTACTATATTAAACTCATTTAAGTTATGCTCAGAGCTCATGCAGTTCTGCACAATGCACTTACATTCAGTACACTGGATATTTCTTTTCTGTATTCCCAGAACCTGGAAGTTGGTAAGAGCCATGTAAAAAGTTTGAGATAGATTTCTTTTTCTTCTTTAGTTGATTTGCTTTATTACCACAAAGAAATGGACATTTGACCTCTCAGTCCTTCACATGTGTTCAAGGACCAAAAAAAAAGTATTTCTCTCAAAGAAGGGAAAATAAACACATGCATTTTTGAAAGTTACAGGTAATTAAAATTTCCAGTTCCTACATTTTTCATATTTTAAATGTTTCATGACGTTCATGCCTTCTGAAAACTAAATGCAACACTATATTACAGAAATACTACCTGTTGTCATGATAACTTGAAGTCAAACAACAAATTCTAGGACAGATTATTCTTGTCACCATGAGTGATTCTTCTAAAAAATAGCCTCCTGCTTACTAAGAACAAGAAATTGCAACACTAAAGATTCAAACTAGTATTTATTTTATTTTAAACAAAACACATATTGACTCATTGGTCAATACTGGAGTGGGCTGACAGTACCTCAGTACCAATTAATTCCAGACTATTTTTTTTTTTTGTTCTTGTTGTTTGATAAACTTTTTTTTTCCTCAAATTATCCTATTTTCTAAAAGGATAAATGACTGCTGCCATTACCCTGCCTGCCAGTATGTAGTCATTGCAGTAAGCAGCATTTCACTGAGTATCACCTGAGTTGATCCACACTACCATGTTTTCAGTTTTACCACTTAAGCACTATGATGATGTTCATAATTCTGGATGTTAGAGAAGCTGGGAAAAATTGAATAGGTGCCAATAAACTAAATAATTCTTTTCCTTTTCATTCCTAACGTAAGGCAAAACTTTATAAATACCAAAGAACCCTCCAAAATTTCTTAAGACAGGATGGAAATAAAATGAAAAACTCAGGACAGGAAGACCTCTTGCCAAAACTTTTTTCCTTTTCTTCACTGAACTTTTATGTCTGTTTAAATGTAAGCTTTATTATTAGTGTCCAGAAAAACAGATGAGCCTCAGTATTGTTTTAATCAGTGTTTCATTTATTGACTGATGTTAACAATGTCATCCCTTTGGTATACTTTTAAATGTTTCTAAGTTTCTGTGCATCATGTGTCTGACCATGTGTTTCATACCTCATTAAAATAGCGATAATATTTAATTATCAGATAGGTTGTCAGCTAACAAATTTAGTGAAAAATTACAGCTGAAATTAATAGCTGAAACTGAAATTAGCTCAAATTGTCACTAGTGAGTAATGCTAACTGGGAACGTTACCACTCTTGCTTATATTATGCACGAAAAAGGATTCCAGAGATAAACTGCTTATGAATTAATCTTCTCAGTCACCAAATGGAAAATGAGTTCATCACTGTATTAATCCCAAATGCAAAGAAGTGGAAAATATATAGCACTTCTGTTAGTAATAAGTCTTATAATCTCTAGTTTTGAGTGTCTAGGCACAATCCAGCTACAGTCTAAGGACATATTCTTGTGTCTGAAGTGGTTATGGTTGTGAGACTGGCATCAAAAATTATGAAAGATACGTCTCTAGATAGATCAGATTTTGCCTCCTTCTTGCCTCTGTACCCTTCTAAAAGTGCTCACAGCTGTTCCATGGTTGTTTCAGTATAGAGGGGGTTGTTAGTTCAGAAACACCACTTTGGGGAAAAAAAGTGTAGAGTTCACCAGCAAAGGAGAAAGAATAATGTTTTAAGTAAATTGTGAGAGGTAATTACCATCCATGATAAAACTCTCTGCATAGGAGACACACAGTAAATATCATATAGCCTGCTTTATTAAGTCTCGCAACACTGTCTCACTTGCCATTCTCAGAAGGGCAGATACAGGAAACTGAAAAGTTGTGTAGAACTGGCTGAAAACTCATTCTTGGAGCATTGTTATTTAAAGAGATGTGCATGGAGTAGAATTCAGCAGATCAGTACAAATATTTTTTGTTAGCTGACTGATGGAACAGAAAGAAGCTTTCTTTAAATATTTCAGCAAAGAGAGAGGAACCACAAACACAATGGAAGACCAGCTTGTCATATAGAAGACTGACAAACCGAATAAATTATATGAAATAAAGTATCTAGTTAAGAAAATCTAAGATCCTGTAGTTTAGGAGAAACAATTAACTGAAGAAATACACACTGGAGAACTTGGATTAAAAAAAAAGTGATTACAGCAGATCACAAGCTGAACATCTATAATATATCCAGAGCATTAAGTTCTTGCAATACATCACACAGGAGTGCAACCTCCTAATCGAACGCTTTCACTACACCAGGCTTTTTAAAAGCCATGCCTACTGCATCACGTGTGCTGTTTTAAAGGCAAGTTAAAGGATGTCTAGAGGAGAGCAAGGATCATGGTTCTAGAAAACATGACGTATAAAACCAGACTGAAGTAATCTGGATTGTTTAGACTACAGGTGAGATGAGTAATGAGAGAGAAGATACCTACCTTCAAATGAGGGAACATGACTAACCTGTCTTAAATGACTGTAGTAGCTATGGCAAGTAGCAATGAGCGTAAAATGCAATGAGGGAAATTCAGGTTTATAATAAGAGAAAGTGTTCCTATGGTAAGGATGGTTAAGAAATGGAACATGCTGATTTTGGAGGCTGTGGAATGTCTACAACAGGAGATTTCAAAGGCCAAACTATACAAATGTTGGCTACGATTATCACAGACATAGTTAATCGTGTCTTAACACAGGGAGATGGAGTAGATAACTTCATGACTTCTTGACATCCCTTGGAGTTCTATTTTCTACATTTCTGTGATATGTAAAATGGGACTATTGTGATTTCATTAACTGTGAAGGTGGTTGTAAGGATAAGTGTATTAAAGATTTTATGGAAGTGAGGACTAGATAACAAACTGCCTTTGAAATGCAGGTGAAGAAATGAAAGGCAAAATATATCAGGAACTGTATTTTCAAAATTGCAAAAGATATTACATGGCATGCAATTAAGTGAAAACAGACAATATTATCCAGAAAGCTCGTGATGATGTAAAATACCTATCCTAGAATTCATTACAAGAACTTAACATGAGCTTCTTGCTAAATTAAATCTCCTGCTTTTATCTCAAACAGTGTCAAATCACGTTTATGCAGAAACTGTCTTTGAGTTTTTAAACTGAGGAAACAAAAGCCAAAAAGTCAGTGAGAATTACCAGAAAAAAAGCAGAATGCAATGCCCATTCCTAACAAAACCAAAGTAATCCCCTCCAAACAAAAAGGCACAAAAAATTCCTTAATTCTGTGTTTTGGAAGACAAAGGCTGAATGCACTGTGATGGGAATGATACTACTAGAAGGAAAAAAATTTTTTAGTTGTGCAACTTGACAGGTTGTGGCAAATGAACTGTACATACATGGTCCCTATTGAGAAGATAAGAACAATTTCTTCTGATGAGAAAAGAACGTAAGTACTGCCATCTCTGACTGCTAATAAAAGCTATTAAGGAAACAGCAGGGGACAAGGACTTGTTTGCTACAACTGAATGTGGCGTTTACCTGTATTCACTATAGTGTGTGCACACAGCCATGCACAAGACACACGTTTTCCTAGCAACATGGGCTTTCTCTCTGCATTATTCACAATATAAATTTATATGTGGATTTGTATGCAGCTCAACTGGCTTATAAGTAGTTCTGTGATCCCGAGAACTAATGAAGTATGGTTTCCAAAAATCAATATCTCATGTGGATTCACTCTCGACAGGCAAGGGATGACATGATACAGCAGTCTTATCATCATGGGGGCACTAACAGGGTGTTTCTAGTGAGGAACTTCATTTTCACAAATCTTGCTTAAACTTACTGTCTTTGTATTCTCTCTTAATCTTTCAAAAGTTACAAGAGACACACAGTGACATCAAGAATTCAGATTAATCACATGTACCTCTTTTTTTTTTTAAAAAAAAAGAGTTTAGAAATATTTCTTAGGTTAAAATTATATTTTTATAGTAATAAAAAAATACATATTTCAGAATTTTTAACCCTTTTTACACAATAAATACACATTTGAATGTCACTGAAATAAATGCATACCTTCAGAGCACATTTAAAACTAAACAGAAATGTAACAGCCAGGAAGAAAAAAAAATTCAAATTCAAGAACAGGACTGGTGGTACGGAGTATCTCAAAGAAAATTACAAAATTAAGATTAAAATAGAATAAAACAGTATTAACAGCAAATATAAAAAATTAACAGCAAAAATTTAAATGGAGGATAGAAGAAAATAATACAGAGAGCTGAAGAACAGTCCATCATTGAAGACTGAAACAGCAGAAGTGGAAGAGAAGATTGAAGGTTAATACAGCATTTAAGTAAAGCTATTAATTGAAATCCTATATGAAACAGACTCCTAATTTTGAATCCAATCTTAAGTTTTGGCAATGTGATACTTCTTAATGCTTGAGGCTTGCAATAATAGGATTTCTAACTGAGGAAATCTAGCAGTCCCTTGAATAAAACACTCGTCTTTCATCTCCTCAGATGGAAAAACAGTTGCATATTTCTAAAAAAAATATGTATGTCTCAAAAAATAATTGAAAACAGGACTTCCCATATTTATTAGAACATCTCAACCACAAGAACTGATGAGTAAATAAAATTACATCTTATTTTAGTAGTCCTCTGAAATCAGCTCACTGAATAATTAAAAAGAAAATGCCTAAAACTTCTTCACTTTCGAACATGTAGACTAATGCGATACAGATGTGTAACATAAAAAAATAATGAGAAGTAAAACTCTCATGTGTGCAAGACACAAAAAAGTCCTCCGTTATGTGAACTAACTCCTGAAGGCGACCTCACTTGTGAACAGGGGCTGTATGGAAGGGGTGTTAGAATGAGATTCGGGGTACCGTCCGTTCTCTACCACTCACTCTCTATATGACATAAGACAAGAAGTCTACCTTCTCTCAGGGCGAGTTAGCGTAATACATCTAATCTTCCTAGACAGCGTTTATAATAGACGAGACAGGTGTAACACTGCAGGGGAAGTCAAAAGTGGTTAAATTAGGCTCCTGTTTGAAAGGAAATCTCTAGTGGGAAAACTTTAGTTTTCATTTGACTCTCAAGAAAGCTTACTAAGATGAACACATTACACTAAAGCTAGCTTTATGAATATCCTCATTATGCTTCTCTCCTACCACTGTAAAATAGAAATTATTACCTTCCTCTACACACTCACAGAGATTAATACTGGACTGTTAATGTTATAAACAAACTCTTGTTTTACTGTGATACTGTCTAGAAAAACCTTAAGTTTTCAAAGTTTAACAATGTCTTTGAAAAGTGCTTCTCTAACTGCTCTCAGGGTCAGTATTTTTGTTAGGAGAAAAAAAATCTTTCATTTCAGAAGAGATGAGACTCCATTCGCAAATATTCATGGGATGTGCTTTGACTTACTAAAATTTGAGCCCAGTATATCAATTTTTTGCTAATAGAAAGGGTTATCTGCACACACACTAGAATATTATGTGATATAAAAGGTGATTGCTAAGAACTATTTGACACACAGCATCAAACGGAAGGAACTGAACACAATGGATTAAACAAGAGACTTAAGTAAATTGGGCCAAACAGTTCAAGGAAAAAGAGTGAAAGAAAGATGATCGCACAAAAAATACTATCCAATCAACTGAGAGAAGTAACAATGAATTTAAAAGGGTAAAGCAGAAACAGAAGACAGATGAGAAAATTAATGGATCAGAGATCCGGAGATCAAAAGTTACAAAGTCAACTGCTTAAACAAAAGATGAGTAATTTAGAAACTGGCATGAAAGTTTTAAGGGTAAGGTGATAAGAACATACATAGACAGACTACGGCATCAAAGCAAGGTTTAGAGTCTAGCTAAAGTAAGAACCAGGAGACTGACTGAAGGTTGCAAGTCTGTTCCAAACCTCACGTAAGCTGTGTACAGACAAGCCACTCAAATCGCCACTTTCCATGTAAGCCAGTAGACTACTAGTAGACTGGTGATGTACCTATCACTGTCAGGAACTCACAGTAAAATTGGGCAAATCATGCTTTGCATCTGAATTTCCTCATCTACACAATGGTGCTTATAAATCTTCATAAATTGTTGCAAACTAAAACTTATCTTAAGGAATTTTTTCTTTCCTGTAAATGAAAGGTAAGAATTGCCATTGAGTTTATAAAGCACATTCTACATTAAAGAATTACTAAGCTTGTTTCTAAGTTGCACAATATAAAGATTAGTATTATAAAACTGTGAATATTATTCACAGAATCACAAAACCGTCAAGGTCGCCAGAGATCTCTGGAGCTCATCTTAGAATCATAGAATCATAGAATGGTTAGAGTTGGAAGGGACCTTCAAAGGTCATCTAGTCCAACCCCCCTGCAAGGAGCAGGGACATCCCCAACCAGATGAGGTTGCTCAGAGCCCCATCCAACCTGGCCTTGAATGTTGTCCACCTCTGCTCAAACAAGGACGCCTAGAGCAGGCTGCCCAGGACCATGTCCAGACAACTTTTGAATATCTCCAAGGATGGAGATTTCACAGCCTCTCTAGGCAACCTGTCCTCAGTCACTCACAGTAAAAAAGCTTTTCCTTCTGTTCAGAGCAAACCTTCTGTGTTTCAGTATGTGCCCATTGCCTCTTGTCTTGTCACTGGGCACCACCAAAAAGAGCCTGGCTGCATCTTCTTTGCGCCTTCCCTTCAGGTATTTTTAAACAGTAATGAGATCCACGCCCCACCTCCCCCAGTCTGAAGGCAATACTCCCCGGCGTGCAGCCCAGGATACCATTAGCCACCTTTGCCACAAGCACACATTGCTGGCTCATGTTCAACTTGGTGTCCTCTAGGACTATTAAGAGACTAACTTACAAAGATGAAGCGTGCAAGATCAGCTATGATACTTCATTTTTTTTTATATATTTTTTCCAGGATAGCATTATGGCTTGAGAACTAAACTTTCTGTCACCTTGACTGTCATTTCTGAAATTATAAAGAACATTTTAGACTAATGGTCAGTTTTTGTTTTATGCTTGTAGGTTATACTTTATAATATATATTTATACTAATATTTTAGACTCAATAAGCATATACTACAAAATCCATAAAACTGCAGTTTCCTTCACTTAAAGAGAATAAATAGAATAAGAGACAGGCTTGGCCAAATATCTAGAACTCAAATATGTTCCTCCAAAGAGGTAACCTGTTTTGAGTTCTAGCTATTCCAACACATCCCTGCTATATTTAATTTGTATGCAAGTACTCTGTGCAATGCTGCATTAAAACATTTCAGGCTCCTTCAAATGCTGGACTGTGCTGATCTATATCAAGGACAATTGCTGGAATAAGTGAATAATACTAGACAGCACACAGTCCCAATAATGTAATTTTGAGCTCTGCCTAGATTTAAGCCAGCTTAAAAGAATATAAGCTTTTCCTAAACACTTCAGACACTATATAATTAAGAAGTAATAGCTAAAATCTGAAATTAGGTAGAGAACATCCAAAACCAGCTTGTGAACTCATGCAAATGTAATCTATAAGGTGAAGACACTGATAATTTGGTTAAAGTGGGATGCAGCAATGAAGTACTGCTAGGCTTTAGAGGCCAATTTCTGAAGGGAACAAATCAGCAGCATTAGCAGACAGTGGATAGCTGTGTAAAGCATAATTGCTCACCCAGTAACTGAAGGGAGAAATAGCTGCTCACAATCCCCTCTTTTCTCTGAGCCCGAGCAAATGCCTGTTGCAGTCAATTAAATTCTTTCCATTGACTTCTAGGATGAAATAAAATCTTTTGAAACAAGGGAATAAACTAGCTCCTAGTCTTTTCACTATCTGGGATGTTAAAGGAGGGTAAAATTAAACCTAAAAAAAAAATTTGATACTTCTTTCCTGTAGAGAACAATTTTTATTCCCTTAAAGGACATCCCTATTGTCAGTATGCTTTTAACTCATTTGTCCAAATTGCTTGAGCAGTTTAATTCTACCGCAACTCTGTTTAAAATCATTAGCGTTTTTGCCACTTCAACTTCACTGAGTTTAGCTGAGCTACACTGGTAAGAAAGTGTTTCAATAAAGCGGTGAACCATGTCACTTGAAATTCTCAGTTTTTGCATTCTTGTTTTCCCTGTTTATATCTTCTATTTTCTTTGTAGGTTGCCCTTTTTTGCTTCTGAACAATTCTGTTCCATTCTCCCACACTTGATTCTTCCTGATAGCATTTTCTCAGATCTGAGTTCCAAATGGTATTTGATTTTGTTTATTCACTTTCTTGGTTTGCAGCCCAGTCCTTCTGCATCAGTTCTGTTCCCACCAAGGAGGTAGGAAGACAAGTCATATGGTATTTTTACAGCCATTTGTTACTGCGATGATGATGACTTCACAGTTCTTTGCACAAATTGTCACCTGATGGATGGGGTTTTGTTGTGGTTTTTTTTTTCCACTCTGCTTAACCTTAATTGCAATAGAGAGTGTATGTGCACATGCACAGAAGGGTGTATTAAGTCAAAGCCATGTTACTGTGTACATTAAAGTACAATATTCTGTTAAAATGTTTTAGAATTACGTGATCAGAAACAAAGAGAAAACTTCCTAGATCAGTTATGAGGACAAAAATTCAGCACGACTATAAACAGATTAAATTCACCAAGCATTCCCATTCCAGCTTTCTTCCACACAGGAAAATTATTTCAATGACATTCTGTATCTGTGCAATGGTAAGGTGTATTAGAAAGATTATACGAGCTCAAATCTGCTTGGAGCACAGCTTGTGTTCACTGAGAGCCAAGAGATCCATCAACCACTATCTTGTTAGTCTGCTTATTCTACAGCCTTCACAGAAAATCTATTCTCATAAACTTAAAAAAACTAAAAACTATAAGCATGAGAAGTAAGATAAATACTCTTCTGTAAAGCCATCTCCTTGTTTACCAAGAGCACAACACAGGGAACATTGGGAAAGGATAGTACAGGGTATTTCACAGTTCCTAATGCTGCTTTCTTGTAAATCAATATGCCATAACTATAAATGTATCACTTTCTTAGGTAACTAGAATACTTTCTTCACTGTATTTAACATGGAAAACAGGAATTCTCAATTCCCTGGAAATACATGGACTTGTCTGACATTTAGAGATACTTATCTTCATTAATAACTACGACTAGTTTATTATCTGAAGATATCATTAACAAGTTTTCTGAAGAAGGGAATTGTTTGGAGAAGAGCTAGAATTTTGGACATAATTTTTTATTTGTCCTTCACTAGTTCTGGAAAGAAGAAAAAAAGAAATGCTATTGCACATTTTTGAGAAGTTGCTCAGAGTTTTAGAAAGATACTTAAATCTGAGATGGAATAGCGAGTTGTACAGGGAAAAGATGCAATTCCTGTATATTATTGATAAAATCAATAAAATTGAGATAAAATGCTAACTAGGAAGGATCCATTGAATAAGCAGTGAAACAGAAAAGCAGCCATCTCATCAAATATTATCTGAAAGGATGACTAGATAACAGGCCTTCCTAGCTGGCCCCTCTCTGCTCCAGCAAGAGCCTCTGCCAGCACACAAAGGCAAGGGCTGTGCAATGAGTCACTGAAACACTGCTGTGAAGCCAAAGCCAAGAAGAAAATCTTGGAGCTTATTTCTGAAAAAGAGAGCAAAAAGAGGATATCACCATGTTGTATTTTAGATTCAAGTGGCCCAGATTACAAAATGTGCGTGGTTGACCTCAATTTTGCGCAATGCAGATCTGCTGCTAAGGTTTTCACAAGACTCTCGTATCTGCCTCTGCATCGGGCTTCCTAGCTTTTTCACTAACATATTGCAAGCTCTCTCGTGTCATTGTACAAATGCATCAATTTATTTAGGGCCTGTCTTTAAGAGATCAGTGTCTTTTAAGCTCCTCTACCAGTACTGGGGCTGAAGATTCCTTTTGTTATACACTGTGTTTTCCTACTGTGTTTGAGAGACTACAGCTTGGCTGAGGTTTGAGGAACGACGGCTTTATGCAGCCTGAGCCCTGGAATATTCTTCTTTTGTGTGTGTGGCAGGGTGTCTGAATGTGTGCATGTTTACTAATTTCCTTTTTTTGACAGTGATAAAAATGAAATTGGTAAACTGAGTCATTAAATATTTTTCCTTTTGTCATATGCTCACATAGTTGACAGAAAACTTTAAAACTCAAATCTGAAAAATTGAAAATACACAGCCACAGCTTCATAAAGAGATAAGCAGTCTTTTCTGATTAACAGCACATTTACTGGAAAATCCAGTTTGAAAATCAAAACTAAAATATTAAGTAAAATGATGCAAGCTCTTGCTATAGAGAAAAGATACTATGATTTTTACTTATTTCAGAAAAATGTTAGGGCTTTTAGAAAGTACAGTTTTATTTTGGAAATGCCCAAAGTTTGACTTTTCAAAATTAAATTTGAATCTTTTAAATTTGAAATAAATGTGAGTGTATTTTTAAAAGATACTGCAAGAAGGTTACATACATCTGCACTAGGAAAATATTGATTTTAGGGTAGTAAAGCATTTTGGAATGACCCAAAATTGTTTTATTAAAAATGGTTCTATCATTAAAAAGCTGAATAATGCAAACCAGAACTTCCATGTCAATTCAGTCATCTCCACAAATTTCTAAAAAA